>JAODAL010001479.1:0-60000 GCA_025379985.1 Phyllomedusa bahiana | reverse complement strand
CCAGGGGGGAAAAAAAATGTAGGCAGTTATTCTTAGGATTTTAGCCCCCATAATATCAGCATACTGCCACATAGTGTCACAATATACTACATATATAGCCCACATGATACCATCATATATTGCACATAAAAGGGTCCCAGCTCCTTCCTATGAGCCTTTTAGTCAATTATATTTAAATTTCAGTGAATCAGCCAAGGCGTATAAGTCTCCACACGCCGACATGGTGCCCCTACTTGATAAGGAACATCACCCCTTTTGAGCTACATTTAGAGCCTCTTACCTAGCCAGACAGTATTCTACTCTGCACTGATGAGGAAAAACACCCTGAAACAGTTGTCTGCAGATGAATCAACTGGCATGGCATTAATCCCTTTCACATTGCAAGGTTTAATAGAAGATAAAGTGGTGGCGCACATCTTTCAGGTATAGCGGGTACTCTGTGGAAAGCCAACAGCTACAGACCAGTATATAGAAGATCCACGGCACTCCTTTGGTAGTAGTGAAAATTACAATTTATTGAATCACAAAGTAACAAAGTATATAAATATATATATATATATATATATATATATACACACAGCATATATATATATATATATATACACAAAACTAATTTAATTTATTTATATTTATAAAAAAAAATATTTATATAAATATATATATATAAAGGAACAATACTAAATTTAAAAAAACCCCCAAAATTTTCCCATTTCCAACGTTTTCGGCCATGGTGGGCCCTTTCCCTTCGGGGAAAACGGGGCTATTTTAAAGGGGTTTGAGCCCCCCCCGGGAAAGCATGGAAAAACCCGCGAAAGGCCCTTAATGAGGTCAGAGGTTTTTTTTAAAAGGAAATTGCTACTTTAAATTTACCCCCCCCTTTTTTTTAACTTTTTCCCTTAAACCCATTTGAAAATTTTTAATTCCCACAAGAAAAAATTACATCAAAGTATTTAACTCTATTAAAAGATTTTTTTCCCCCACTAACCCCAAATTTTCCCCCTAACGGGGTTTTTGGGCAACCGAAAAAGCTCCCTAAAAGGGGGCCACCCCCCCCAAAAAATTTGGGAAAAGGGCTCCCAACTTGAAACACCCTCCCCCCCCCCATTAAAATTCTATGGGATTTTTTTTTCCCAAATTAGCCCCAAGTTAGTATCTTTTTTGGGAAAAACCCACCCCTTTTTTTAAAAGGGGTTTTCCCTCTTTAAAAATTGAAAATTTTCCAAACCTCGGGGCCGGGCCACCCCAAAAGTTTTTTGCTAAAAGGGGCTAAACCTCAAAAAAATAGGGGGGAAGGGGCCCCACTTGGGGCAATTTTTTTCCGGCATCTATTTTTATAAAATTTTTTCCCCGGGAATAAAAAAACAAAGTTTTTTCGCCCCCCCCTTTCCCCGGGTTCCCCTCCTTTAACCCCGGCCTTTTGAAAGTGAGGGAAATGGGGGGCCCCTTGAACTTGGTCGGGCCGGGGAAACCCCCTTTTAAAGGACCCCTTCATAACGCTACCAAACATTCCCCCCAAATTAGGGGAAAATTTTTTTAAAAAGGCCCCCTTTTGTATTTCCCTTTTTAATTTTTTTTCCCACATAATACTGAAATTTTTTAGTTTAAAATGAAAAAATAACCACAAATACACAATTTAAATAATCCTAAAAGGGTTTTAAATGTTTGGAAAAATTTTTTGGGGGCTTTTTATTTTTCCACAAAATTTTTTGGGCCCTAAAACGGGCCCTGTTTGAGGGGTAGTATCCCCCTTTCCCCAAAATTTTTTGGGCCCCATTTAAAGTACCCTTTAAATTTTGTGTTTTTTTAAGGGGTTTTTTTTCCTAAATCCCTTTTGAAAGGTAGGGGTTTCAAAAACAGGGCCCTTGAAAGCAAAAAACCCGACCCGGGGACGAATTTGCAAGCCCCTTTTAAAAAAGGAAATTTTTCTGGTTTTTGGGTTTAAGGACCCCCTGTTTTTAAATACAATATATTGCCAAAAGGGAAATTTTTTTTTTTTTTTAACCAAAAACCCTTTTTAAACCCTTTAAAAACCCAACCCCTTGGGTAGGGAAAACAACCCCTTTTAAGGGAAAAAACCCTTTAAAAAAAAAAAGATAATTAAAATTTGGCCAAAAAAATTTTTCAAAAACCTTCTAAAGGGAAAAAGAAAAAAAAATTCCCTCCCACCTTTTTTTTTTTTTTTTGTTTTTTTTACTTTAGGGAAAAATTTTTTTCCCAAATTTAGAAAAAATTTTTTTTTTTTTTTGGGGTTTTTGGAAATTTTTTTTGGTTTTTGGAAAAAATTTTTTTTTTCTTTACCCCCCTGCCCCAAATTAGGTAAAATATTTTTTTTTCATACTTTTTTTCATCAAAAAATTCTTTTTTTTTAAAAAATAACCCCGGTTTGGTTTTTTTTTCCCAACAAAATTTTTTTTCCCCCTGTATTTTTCTGAAAAAGGGAAAATTTTTCCCCCGTGTTTTTAAACGTTTTCCCACCTCCTCCCGGCAAAATTTTTATCCGGGGTTTTTTTTCCCTTTGGGTTTGGGAATAAGGGGGGGGTTTGCTAAGGGAGATAAATGCTTTGGGTATTTTTTAAACTACAATAGAAAAAAAAAAAAGGGGGCAAAAAAAAAACCCCAAAATTCGATACTTGATTTTTAATATTTTTTTGAATTTGGGGCCGGGGCCCCAATTTTTCCCGGGCTATCCCAATTAAGGACAACCCACCTTTTTTTTTAATTTTTAAGGGGTTTAAACCCCCCCCATTTTTATGGAAAGGGGCCCCCCTTTTTTTGTGAAAACCAAAAATCCCCCTTGTTTTTGCCCAAATAGAAAACCCCAATAAAATTTTTTTTTTTTTACCAGTAAAAAGAAAATGAAAAAAGTGGGGCCCGGGTTTTGGTTTTTTTTTGCCAAAGGGCCCCAAAAAAGGGTTTTTTCCCAAATGTTTTTTGGCAAAAGGGTTTTAATTTTTTGATAAATGAGACCCCAAAGGGGTTTGAGAGTTACCAAACCAAATATGGGAGATGTATCAAAACCGGTGCAAAGGAAAAAGTAGACTTGTTGCTCATGGCAATCAATCAGGTCGCATCTTTTATTTTCCAAGTCCTTAAAAAAACGTTGTCATGGGCAACTACTCCACTTTTCCTATCTTTGAGTCATTTTACACAGTGATTTAGGATTTTACCACAAATTATAGTGAAAAAGGTGCGGCTCAAGCCATTGGTCATATTTGTGTTTTAGACTTTTTTGATTCCTTTCTCAAAATTTATTTTCAAATTATGCAGCTAATATTCATACAATGTGCCCAATTCATTAATGGTCACCATTTTTTGGGTATAAAATATTGGTATAAAGTAAAGGCGGCGTAAGGAATAGTGTCTGACATGTCTAGTGAAATGCAGCATATTTACTATTGTCCGTGTCAATCTAATAGATTGGGCACATGTTCTGTCTGTCCGGTCTAGTTTAATCCAGTGTAATTTTAGCCAAAGAATAGTAAATAATATATGTAATAGTTATAGTGCTGTATATAGTATATATAATAGTAATAGAACTGTATATAGTATATGAATAGTCATAGAACAGTATATAGTATAATATTCATAGAACAGTATATACTATATATTATTGTCATAGAGCATAGTATATATAATAGTCAAAGAACAGTATATAATATAGTCATGAAACAGTATATGCCATATATTATAGTCAAAGAACGGTATATAGTATAATATTCATAGAACAGTATATACTATATATTATAGTCAAAGAGCATAGTGTATATATGAGTCAAAGAACAGTATATAATATAGTCAGTGGAACAGTATATACTATATATTATAGTTATAGAACAGTATATAGTTTAATATTCATAGAACAGTATATACTATATATTATAGTCATATAATAGTATATAATAAAGTCATGGAATAGTATATACTATATATTATAGTCATAGAGCATAGAATATATGAGTCAAAGAATAGTATATAATATAATCATGGAACAGTATATAGTATATTACAGTCATAGAACAGTATATAGTATATAATAATCATTAAACAGTATATACTATATATTATGGTCATAGAACAGTATATAGTATATAATATAGTCATAGAACCATAAATACTATATATTATAGTCATAGAGCATAGTATATAGAATAGTCTTTAAACAGTATATATTATATATAATAGTCATAGAACAATCGCAGGGGCGTCGCTAGGCTGTTTTATTCGGGGCTCGGGCCCGAAAAAAAACCCCGGGCCCCCGAGTTCCCAGCTCCGGCCCTGCGCGGGGCCTGGGCCCCGATGGCTTTCAGCTGCATGTGCGTCCGCTGGACGACACACAGCGGGCTTCTGCGGGGAGAGAGCGAGCGCTCCCTGCCCCGCAACATGTCACCCCCGGGTCCTACACCGCGAGGCTCCCGGGGGTTCCTCAAAATTGAGGCCCGGCGGGCCCCGTGCGTCACCCGGGAAGCGTCGGATGTTTGTGATGTCATCGCGACTCTGCCTGTCCTGGGCGACAGCGCGTAAAGGCCGTGCGCCCAAGAGCTCCCCGGAGGAGCGCGGGGAAGAGGAAGAGCCGCCGCGGGGGAGTTAAGGGGTTTAAAAGTTTTTTTTTTTTATGCGTTTCCCTGCCGTGCCCCTATATACTGCCTTTGTGGCCCTTTTTACCCTGTGGCCCCCTATATGCCTCCCTGGGCCCCCATACTGCCCCCCTTGGGGGCCCCCCAATTTTCCCTGCCTGTCCCCCTTTTATACCCCCTGTGGCCCCCATACCCCCGCCTGTGACCCCCAATCTGCCTGGGGCCCCCCCATTCCCCCTGCTGTGGCCCCCCTTTACTCCCTGTCCCCTATATCCCGCCGGGGCCCCCAATCTGCCTGTCCCCTTTTTAAAACCTCCCTGGGGCCCCCCTATCTGCCTGTGACCCCCATTAGCCGTCCCCCCTTTTACTGCCTGTGCCCCCATATCCTGCCTGTGGCCCCCATACCCTCCCTGGGGCCCCCCTATGATCCCTGTCCCCCCTTTATTACCCCCCTGTGCCCCCATATACCTGCCTGTGCCCCCATATCCCTCCCTGTGCCCCCCATATACTGCCTGTGGCCCCCTACCCTTTGGGCCCCCCAACCCCCCTGTGGCCCAAAATTTTCCCTGTGCCCCTAAACCTGCCTGTTGCCCATATTCCCGCCTGTGCCCCCATAATAGCTGCCTGTGTCCCATATCCCTGCCTGTGGCCCCATATACTGCCTCATTCCCCCCAAAAAATGCCTCAGGCCCCTTTTATACCTGCTTGTGGCCCCCATATACTGCCTCAGTGCCCCCATATCTGCCTCAATGACCCTATATACCTTGCCTGTGGCCCCTTACTGCCTGTGCCCCCTATAAAAGCCTTTGGCCCCATATACCTGTTGGCCCCAATACTGCCTCAGTGCCCCCATATACTGCTGTAGCCCCCCCATATACTCCCCTCAATGACCCTATATACCTCCCTGTGCCCCAATACTGCCTTCCCCCCCTTCCCTGCCGTCCCCCCCTATCCCTTTGCCGTGCCCCCTATACCCCCCGGGCCCCATATATGCCCAGTCCCCCTTATACCTGCCTCGTCCCTTATTACCTGCCTCAGTGCCCCTATATATGCCTCGGCCCCCCTTTTCTGCCTCAGTCCCCCCAATACGCCTGTGGCCCCATATCCCTCCCTGGGGCCCCCATATACCTGCCTGTGGCCCCATATACCTCCCTGTGGCCCATATACTGCTTCAGTCCCCTATAACCAAACTGAGGGGTGCTATCCCTAAAATTAAGGGAGTTGCGGGAAAATTTTGGGGATTCTAAGATATTTGGTCCAAATCCTCGGGGACGAGTTTGGCCGGGAGATCAGCATGAAGGTGTAAACCCGGGATGGAGAAGAAAAGGGAAAAGTAAACGACGCTGATCGAAAAGACGTCTCCGGTGATTACAAATGAAAGCGGGGAATCACTTTTTGTCTGCAGAGTCTACATACAATGTATCTACCACATAGGCCCCTGTTGGCGGTGGTAATGTAAACAGGCCGTGTACAGCTGATAGCACATGTGGGGGGCGCGTTTGGTAGGGGCTGGGAGGATTATTTGAGCCTTAGTTTTGTAATAGTTTTGGGGGTTTGGTTTTTTTAGGAGTTTTTTTTAGTACAATCATTGTCTGGGAGATTTTTCTCCTGTTCGGTGGGTTATTTTGGGGACGTTTAGGGGTTTTGTCATATAAGGTGAGAATTCTGAAAAAGTAAATTTTCATTGGTGATTTTTATTCAGTGATGTGAGGGATGGACGGGATCTGTGTGGGATGTGAAAAAAATTAGTGACAGGAAAAAAAAAAGGTTTTTTCTGTAAAAAAACATCCGCAGTTACAATGAGGCGGGAAAAACACAAAGGGGCCCAGCCCCCGGGTGTTTTGGGGCCCTAGCAACGCCCCCGGAAAAAAATGTATAGTATTTATCATATCAAAAAACAGTAATTGTTTTTAATATTCATAGAACAGTATATGTTATTTAATCATAGAACAGTTTATATATATTATAGCATAGAACATTTTATAGTTAAAAATTCATAGAAAAGTGTAAAAGTTATAATAGTCATTAACAGAAATATATTTTAGTCTAGGATGATATAGATAAACTGTAAACGTATATATTATATTAATAGTCTAGAACAATATATATTATTTATGTATAGAATATTATATACAGTCATATAAAAAGTTTGGGCACCCCATTAAACAAAAATTTTTATTTAAATTTTGGGTGTTTGCAACAGCCATTTCAATTTGATATATCTTAAAAAACTAATATTTCACTTTTTTTGTTAGTAAAAAAAACTCAATTTTAATCCGGAAATATTACTGTGAATCAGTTTTTACATATATCAAATTGAAAAGGCGTTGCAAACACCCAATATTTAGAACTAAAAATTTTTAAAATTTAAAAAAAGGGGGCCAAACTTTTTCATATGACTGTAAAACGTACAACTTTTTTTTTTTTTTTTTATAAAAAGGAGTCTTGAACTGTCTTTATCTATTCAGTCTTTTACTTTATATATTGTAAAAAATTTCAGTTATAACCCCATTGAGGCTCAAATTTTTGGGCTATCGGATATATAAAACCTAAATTGAACCTTATACGTTCAATAGGGGAAAAAGATGGTAAAATAACATTGGCACTGTTCTCTCCACCACGGGTGACTTATCTTGTCAATATGACAGCCCTGGTGAGAAATGAAGTCCTTAATGAAGAAGAAATGTCCGTATATTCTATTAATTACACGTTTTAACCCACAGCAGCGGCTTTCCAGTCAGAGTATATTTTATTTTTACTACTGGGCTCATCATATGTTCATTCAGCATTTCTTTATCTCATAGATTTAAATGGACATTCATCTTGGCAGCAAATAAAAAGTAAAGAAAAATAAATTGTGAAAAAAATAATGAAAAAGTTGCTCATGGCAATCACATTCCTGCGCTAATTATTCTAGGGTGGAGGGGCAAATGAACGTAGTGCTATAATTGCAGTAGTCTAAACATTTTTCCTATAAAAGTGGGCTACCATGGAGGACCCATTGATGTATCAATGAGGTGTTTCCCGCTCTTAAAAGGTTTTTTTCACGAAAAAAGCTTGGGGTTCATATTTTGGGCCTCCAAAGCTTACTTGTGCCTATAGAAATTGATAAACTCTTTCAAAGCCTACTATACATACGACTAGAATTGATGGGGGCACATAGCAAATTAAGATGGGCTTCACCACCTAATGACAGGAAACAGAAATGGCTCAATAAGTAGGAACAATTAACCGTATGGATAATGGTGCCATAAATGGGTAACCTTACATTTTAGTGCTAGAAAGCAAAAAAGCACCAGCTTGATATTTCCTACAAAATGTTGACAAATTCTTATACCTAAATGGGCCCCCTCAACCCCCTGGGCCCCAAGCAAATGATTGGGGCTATGGTTAAATTACGCAATGGTTTAATTTAAGGAATGACCCCTAATCGGTAAGAAAGAGGCCCTTCTGGGCCAAAAGAAAAATCAGAGGTATTCCAGCATCTTCAAAAGGTGTAGCATTTATTCAAAAACATTCATAAAATCCATAAGACAGCAAACGACAGACAAAGCAGGGGCTGACGCGTTTCAGGTGCTGTTGCACCCTCCATTAAATCCTTCTGGTGCTGGTTGTTTGCCCTCCATTTCCGTTCATGGTCTATAGAGAGGGGTTTGTAAAGAAACTCCATCCGCTCATCCTTACTTGGCCTTTGTATTCGGACTTCCGAGTGAAAGTTTCTCTCCTGCCATTTATCTCTGCCCGGCTTGCGGTGAATACAATGGTTTAAATTCAAAGTAACAATCCAGCGTGATTGGCTCAAAGCAGGTATTTTATTGAAAATATGCCATAAGCAACAGCTAAAAGGGGCAGAAATCTGAAAATACGCTTAAAGGAAACCTGTCACCTAGGTTATGCCCCCCTTGCTGAGGGCAGCACAAGCTAGTGTCAGACCTGCTGTTCCCAGCGCTGTGCACCTTATTCTGTAAGATGCTGGAGTTTTAGAGCATTTACCCCTCAAATCTAATTCATGAGTAGGTGTTAGCCCCGCCCACCAAAGGCTAGCCCCGCCCACGGACAGTTATTCACGTTTCTACCTATTCAAAGTAATAGGTTTATCAGTTGAGGTGGGCGGGGCTAGCCTCCGATTGGCCGGGTTTGAAAAAAACTGAATCTTTGAAGGACTCTTCGAACGACTCTTCTGGCTGAAAACTGCAGATTTGAGCATTAAATACACTAAAACCAAAGCATCTTACAGAATAAGGGACACAGCGCTGGAAACAGCAGGTCTGACATTAGCTTGTTCTGCCCTCAGCAAGGGGGGCAAAAACTATGTGACAGGTTCTCTTTAAGCGTATTTTATTGGTTCGAAACGCGTAAGCGTGTTTTCAGTTTTCTGCACCTTTTAGCTGTTGCTAATGGCATATTTTAAAAAAAAAAATACCTGCTTTTAGCCAATCACTATGGATTGTTACTTTGAATTTGAACCATTGTATGGAGAGGGGTTACCTGCCCATGGATGCTGCCAAACCCTTTGTGTACGAACTGCATTGTTTGCCTCTATTCTGTGGGTCCAAATATCAAGACAATTCAGGCTTTACCAATGATGTAAGCAAGGGCTCCATAGTCAGAGAACAAACACTTCATTATCAAATAGCAAGTTACTCTTGACTGATCCTCTTTAAATGTACCCGATAGTCTTTGTCTAAGAAAATTGTTCAATGTCTGAGAACTGATCAAACGTTTGCTCCAAAATAATGTACTTCAATGAAATACAATTGATATTTGGAACATGTATGTATCTTCAACTTAGTTGCCACAACAAGTATAAACTCTCTAGATCTCCTCTCCACTACTGATAAAATAATGAAGCAATTAGGACAGGGAACGAGGTCAAAGGCCAGGTTCTTTGACAATGTACAGGTCTCTCTAACTGGAATGGGGTCAGATGGCTGAGAAAAATACCAAAGAACACAATGACAAAAATAAAGTATCACATAGCACCTCTTAAAAATTAGGGACATTGGGTATCAATAGGTAGTATGTTTCAAAAGCACCTAGACAACACAAATTCTGGAGGTAAAAATAATACACTAAACTGAATACTCTCTTACTAGTATTGCTGTTATGTAATCTTTGCTTATGTACTATACTTATACACTATACTAGAATGTATTTACATAAATAATACTTGTCAACTAACTTGAAACTTGCTATAAAACCTGTAGAGACATCTGACATGTGAGAGGTTACCTGGGCCACCACCAATGCCAACTGCTTTACACTCCATTGTAGAGACATCTGATATGTGAGAAGGTGCTTGGTTCCACCACCAATGCCAGTTCACATACTCTCCATTATAGAGACCTCTGACATATGAGAAGCTACCTAGGCCACCACCAGTGCCAACTGCCTTACACGCCATTGTAGAGACATCTGATATGTGAGAAGGTGCTTGGTTCCACCACCAATGCCAGTTTTCTTACTCTCCATTGTAGAGACACCTGACATCTGAGAAGCTACTTGGGCCACCATCAATGCCAACTTTACAGATATCTGATATGTGAGAAGGGGCTTGGTTCCCCCAAAATTTTTCCCTTTACTCTCCATTTGTACAACTCCATATGGGGAAACACCAGGTTAAAAATTCTCTACACGCCTCTCATCACCCACATCTTTTCCCCAACCCTTACGTTGAAACTTGATGGAGAGTTACTAGCCCCCGTTTTTTTCCATTTAAACCGTATGTAGAAGGGCTTGGTTCCACCAAAAATGCTAGTTTATTTACTCCCATTATAGAACATCCATATGAGAAGCTACCTGGGCCACCACGGTCCCCAAACGCCTTACACGCCATTTAGAGACACTACATGTGAAAAGGTATTTGGTTTCCGCCCCCAATGCCTTTTCTTACTGTCCATTGTAGAGACATCTACAGGGGAGAGGTTACCGGGGCCCACCACCAATGCCAACGCCATACAAAAACCCAATTTAAGACTTTGAAGGGGAAAAGGGTGCTTGGTTCCACCACCAATGCCAGTTTTCTTACTCTCCATTGTAGAGACACCTGACATCTGAGAAGCTACTTGGGCCACCATCAATGCCAACTTTACAAAAATTGTATGTGAAAGGGGCTTTTTTCCCCCAAATTTTCCCACCTCTATTGTACAACTTCATGATAGGGGGAAACACGGGTTTTAAAAATTCTCTACCCCCCTCCCTCCATCCACATCATTCCCCAACCCTTGGTTGAACTTGATGGACATATGTCTTTTTTTAACCGTAGTAAGTATGTAGACATCTGACATGTGAGAAGGGACCTGAACCAACACCACCATTGCCAACTTCATAACTTCATTACACTCCATTGTAGAGACATCTGGCATATGAGAAGCTACCTGAACCATCACCAATGCCAACTTCCTTACGTTGTAGAGACACCTGACATATGAGAAGCTACCTGAACCATCACCAATGCTAACTTCCTTACGTTGTAGAGACACCTGACATATGAGAAGCTACCTGAACCATCACCAATGTCAACTTCCTTACATTGTAGAGACACCTGACATATGAGAAGCTACCTGGGCCACCACCAATGCCAATTTGATTACGATTCACTGTATAGAAATGACATATGAGGCGGTACTTGAACCACCACCAATGCCAATTTTCTTTCACTCCATTGTATAGACGTCTAACAAGTAACACGGTGCCACGACCAAATGCCAATGTCTTTATGCTCCACAGAGCACCCCCCCAACCACTGGACATAGATTTCCATCATTTGGACATGAGTAACTGAACTCTCCAACCAATGCCATTTGTCAATTTACATGTACAGACCTATTACCTTTTTCGATTGGGGAATCAGCAGAGATTTGTGAGCTGTGACAGGGATACTTTACGATGGAATTTGTCTGAACAGGCTCATGGATACAAACCTAATTGGAACAACAAATGCTTCTGGGCCCCAATGCCAAATATGTAACACAGCAAGAATAGGGCACTGCAGAATTTGTTGGTGCAACATGACATAAATGTTTCGGGCTCGTAAATGTAAAGCATGGGGTCAAAAACACCATGTACACTCCATGTTTTGACTAGGGTCTGTGGCTTATCTCGGAAGTGATGAAAGCCTGACAGTGTTTTAGGCACAGACATGACGGCGAAGCCTAAGTTAGCATTCCTCAGCACTTGTAGCTGTTCTGGTGTGCTCCATAATGAGTTGGCAGCTACGGTACAGTCTTCTTGAGGACGGCTGAAAGAAGCACAGAAGCGAGGAGATAACTTGTCTTAGAAATGAAGTGCGGATGCTAGGTTTGTCATATCCAGTACAAAAACACAGTCCTGTGCTCTCGCAGCCCTCCCAGGGGTTAAATGGCATATCTAATACTTTTCACCTAGCTTGATTTGACAGGTGCCTAACCTCAGCTCCCGAGTGGAGACAGCCTGATGGGCCTTTTCCATACAGGGGGAACATTTTTGATGCTTCCCACTTATGACATGATTGATTTTCTTTCAACGGCCCTTCACTTTTGGATGTGTGGAAGGAGCAAAGGAGGGGGTATGCCTTACCACGCTCCCCCTCCCTTTCCAGCTCGCCCTGACCTCAGCATATGGGCACTGCAAGGCTGAAGACTGATGACGGCAGGAGCCTAAAAAATCAATAGGCCCTGTCAGTCAGGCAAAGAACTGGAGCATCTCTTAAAACCCCAATCACGGATGATGCTGAATGCACACAGAATTTCCTCACTACATAACACAGGGCTCCTTCCAATTTCAGGTGCCTTCCCGTGCTTAACATTTTTTTTCTTTATCCCTTTAACTCGTTGCCTCTGAGTAATGTCATTAGTGGTCTCTGAGAGAAGAGGAAACGTTAACCATTAATGATGGAGCTCTTGGTTCTTCTCCTTCTTTAATGGCCTCACGTTATTTGCCATACACTCAAACACTAATTGTTTGACCTTTATGTTTGCAGATGCTTTCTGCCTTTTTGTTTTTATTGTATTCTTTTGATTTATTTGTATATTTTTTATCTTCTTGTATTAATATCTTTTAATTTTTCAGCTTTTGTCATGACGGGCATGGGAGATGCTTAAAGGGTTTGTCCATGTTGTTAAAAAAAATAATATGCTCGAGTGGCCCCATTAAAACAAATGAAAAACCTTAGGGTATGTTCACACAGGCAAATTTCAGCATGCATTTCGCGTCGTATTTGCGCTCTAATACAAGCCGAAATTACGATAATACCATAGTTCTCATAGAGAACTATGAATTACGCCTCCTCTCCCTGGGCGTACAATACGATCGTTTTGTCTGTGCGGGGAGATAAGTGTCAAGTACTTTCGGCGAATACGCGCCGCGAGTAATGGCAGTCCATGTCGCGTATCAGCGCGAATCCCGAACACCTGGCGTAATTGCGGCCGTACTGTACGCCAAGCAATTACGCCATGTGAACATACCCTTATACTCACCTACCTCCGGTCCCTGGTTCCAGTGCTAACCCTCCCTGGTCCTCTGCTTACGTTTGGTCACTTCAAAACGGGCACGTTACCGCTGTACACATGCGTGTACTTACATCCTCATTTGAAGGCTGTTCACTTCCAAACGGTGATGTAAATGAGAGACACATGACCGCTGAGGCCAATCAGTGACTGACATGCCCGTTACGAACCAACACAATGTGAACAGAAGACCAGGGAGGACCAACGCTGATATTGAGGACCAGAAGTAAGGGAGTATTAGGGCTTATCCCCAGGCATGGTATTTTGGTCAGTTTTTTAGTCGGTTTGCTGTTTTTAGGCTTTAATAGAAAATCTGTTCAGCAGTCCACACTGCAAGGATTTTCCGCCCAGTGGTTTTTTGACACCACCAGTGTGTCACGAGTGGCACTGCAGCCCACAGCCCCGGCTGCGGGCTCAGGCGCGCCCCCACATCTCCCCTATCCACCGGAGAGCGTGCCGCCGCTGTGCGCATGTCGAACCGTGGGCACACTTGCTCCCTGGGGCGCATTCACTTACCTGGTCGCGCTCCTGCTTCCTCGCATCTGTCAGGCCGGCCAGTGCCCGCTCCCTAGGGCGCGCGTGCCGGCTCTCTCGGATTTAAAGGGTCAGCGCACAGGTAATTGGTTGATTGCCGGCTGCTGACCCTATATAATGGCTCCACCTCCGTTATGCCTCTGCCGAATCCATCGTGCCTGTGCCTATGCGAGGAAGCCTTTCTGAAGTCCGGTTTGCCTTTCCCATGTACCAGTTCCGTCTGCTCACGTTCCTTGACCTCGATTCTTCGAGGCCTCCCCTTACCTTCTGGCCTGACCCCGACTATGAGATTGTCTACCGTTTTTGTACTACATTGCACCTCGGCTGCCTCTGCAAGCAAGTCACATCAGGGGTAGCGACATTGTGGAATCCTGCCGCGGCGAGTCCATCCAGCCTGGCGGCAGGCTCTGTTGAAAACCGGGATCCACTTAGACTCCGCTCCCTGGTGTGGCCCATACCACCGCTTGCGGTGGTCCAGTGGATCCACTACTCCGGTTCGTTACACATTGTAATGAAAAACTTAGAATATGTTCATTCTTCCGCCCAGTTTTCGGGCAGAACATAAACATGAAGGTGTGAAGGGGGACGGTTTAAAACCGCAAATCGGAGACAAAAATCATCCCCTTGTGTGCCAAAAAAGACAAAATACCGGTCAGAAAATCTGACCAATGTTTGGTCTTTGCTGTGGGAACGCACCCTAATTTTTTCTGTTTTAATGTGGCCACTCGAACATAATATAATTTTTTTCCCGCCACCCCAACCCCTTTCAAGGGAGCCTATCAGCATGGACATATGGCCCTCTCCGAGAACAGCATAAAGTAGTGACATACATCCCAATTTCATCAGTGCATGACATATGTGAGATGATGGTATATTTTTTTTTAATTTTCTGCAGCACAATGCATACGCTGTAAACTTGCAGTTCGGTGTAATCATAAGCGTCAGGCTTCTCCCACCCACCGGATCTTGATAGAAGGCTTTCTCCTTATGCACAGTGGTGGAGGGAAGCTGTCAATCAGCAGAGAGAAGGTGACGGGAGCCTGCTGCTCATGAATATCCTCTCTACACTGCAACGTCCAGTAGACTCTTCTCTGATCATACACATAGGACGACATGTATGAACGGGACTGAGACAATTTGTTGGCATATCTTGTGCCAAAGAACTGCCGTAGTCCTGTTCTATAGATGCATGATCAGACGTACGCCAAAACTTATGCCACGAATGGTACTTTTTAATTCGTCAAAGATATGCTATGCTATACAAGGCAGACCACACGCCAGATTTATGAACCCACATACAACAGGTTCATATATACTGTACTATACTCCTCCATAACGATTTAGAACTGGCGTGTCGGCGTCAAGTTTCATACATGTCACCCATAGAGCCCAAGAAAATGGTTTTAGGTATTCTACATATGATGAGGCATGAAACAGACAGGACAGGATACCTTACAAAGTCTTTGGGTTAAATTACTGATGAAATATCATGGCGCACCTACTGCTTACACCAGCTAATATGGTCCAAAGAGCTGTTGAAGAGATGGACTTTATGGGATATCTACATAGGGAACTAGAGACATAACCAGTTCATAGCTTTATGGACAAACAGGACATAAAAAAAACATCCCTAGCTTTCCTCAACTTTTGAGGGGTGTCCTATCCATGGCGTACCAAGTCCCTTGAACAAGAATTGGTCATCAAATGGCCTGAATGTAAGAAGAATAAACGAGCGGAAATTATCCTGGTCAAGAAGATAAGAGCATGGACAACACCTTGGTCACCCCAACAATACTTAGGTTCAATAATGTGTATAATTCCCAATTTAACTATTTATTCCACCATAATGTATCTCTTGGAGATCTGTTCTTCTGGATTTATCCATTCTCTATACACACTAGCACTTTGCAAAACTTTTACCTCGCCCCACCCTCGCCCCGGTCATGTTTGAGTATTCCACTGTCAGAGAACATCCACTTACTTCAACCTCACAATGGCATATTATGACGACAGTGCGCGGACCTGTTGAATATGAAGATCAGTTTTGACCTTCATGCATATTTTTGCCGTCCAACCCTTCACCCTTGTTCCAAATTGGAACAATTCTCTTCTTTTCGGCTACATCCACTCTCTCGCGCTCTAGCTCTGCTGCGCTTTTGTGTACTCTTTCACATTTGGAGAAACATTTCCTGGAAACTATTACGAGGGGTACTGAGTGAAAAATAATAATAATACACATAAAAAGTCCTGTCACGGCGCCAAGACAAATATCGCCGTTATTTTCGTACTACATTTTCTGGAAAGAGTTTAAAACCTGCAGATTAAGCCGGGTGCGTATGTGTGGGACTTTATTACTTTGATTGTTTTAAGTGTAGATTGTTTGTATGGGTGTTATTAACCCTTTTCCTAGTGACAGATAAGGTTGTGGTCGGAGCAGTTTTTTGGGGGGCAGCAAACATGGATGTTTTTGAAGACTTCTTTTGTGACGATTTTTATTACGTGTGGAAAGTATCAGCAAGAAGAAAAAATATTAATTAAAAGAACCTGTCACATTGAACGTGCAATATGATCTCCCAGCATCAGGTAATAGAGCAGAAGGAGCTAAGCAGATTGATATACAGTGTTGTGGGGAAGGATTCAGTATAATGTGAATTTTGTTTATTAAAATCTCTGCTCTTTCTGTGCTTGGAGTCAAGTGGGAGGTCCTAATCAGTGACTCATACAGGGAAGGATGTCAATCATTGATTAAGACTGCCCACTGGACTCCTAAACATAGGAAAGGCAACGATTTCAAGCTATAATTTATAAGTTATTGTAAAGGTTTTCTTACAAAATTATCCTCTCAGTTCATCCTGCTCTATAACATGATGGTGGTAGATTATACAGCATTTTTATCTTTATCCATCTTTAAGATCACAGAGCTCAGCTTCTCTCCTCTATCATATAACCCTATATATCACAGAGCTCAGCTTTTCTCCTCTATCATATAACCCTATATATCACAGAGCTCAGCTCCTCTCCTCTATCATATAACTCTATATATCACAGAGCTCAGCTTCTCTCCCTCTATCATATAACCCTATATATCAAAACAGCTCACTTCTCTCCCTCTATCATATAACCCTATATATTCACAGAGCTCAGCTTTCTCCCCTATCATATACCTATATATCACAGAGTCACTTCTCTCCTCTAACATATAACCATATATATCACAGAGCTCAGCTCCTCTCCTCTATCATATAACCTATATATCACATAGCTCAGCTTCTCTCCTCCATCATATAACCCTATATATCACAGAGCTCAGCTTCTCTCCTCTATCATATAAACCTATATATCACAGAGCTCAGCTTCTCTCCTCTAAAATATAAACCTAAATATCACAGAGCTCAGCTACTCTCAACTATCATATAACCTATATATCTCAGAGCTCAGCTTCTCTCCTCTATCATATAACCTTATATATCAGAGCTCAGCTCCTCTCCTCTGCTATATCATATAACCCTATATATCACAGAGCTCAGCTTCTCTCCCTCTATCATATAACCCTATATATCACAGAGCTCAGCTTCTCTCCTCTATCTTATAACCCTATATGTTACAGAGCTCAGCTTCTCTCCTATATCATATAAGCCTATATATCTCAGAGCTCAGCTCTCTCCTCTATCATATAACCCTATATATCAGAGCTCAGCTCCTCTCCTCTGCTATCTATAAACCCTATATCACAGAGCTCAGCTTCTCTCCCTCTATCATATAACCCTATATATCACAGAGCTCAGCTTCTCTCCTCTATCATATAACCCTATATATCACAGAGCTCAGCTTCTCTCCTCTATCAAATAACCCTATATATCACAGAGCTCAGCTTCTCTCCTCTATCATATAACCCTATATTACAGAGCTCAGCTTCTTTCCTCTATCATATAACCCTATATATCACAGAGCTCAGCTTTTCCCCTCTGTCATATAACCCTATATATCACAGAGCTCAGCTTCCTCCTCTATCATATAACCCTATATATCACAGAGCTCAGTTTCTCTCCTCTATCATATAACCTATATTCACAGAGCTCGCTTCTCTCCTCTATAAATATAACCCTATATATCACAGAGCTCAGCTTCTCTCCTCTATCATATAACCCTATATATCACAGAGCTCAGCTTCTCTCCCTCTATCATATAACCCTATATTTCAGAGCTCAGCTTCTCTCCTATATCATATAACCCTATATATCGCAGAGCTCTGCTTATCTCCTCTATCTTATAACCCTATTATATATGAGCTTAGCTCTTTCCCTCTATCATATAACCCTATATATCACAGAAGCTCAGCTTCTCTCCTCTATCATACAACTCTATATATCACAGAGCTCAGCTCTCTCCTCTATCATATAACTCTATATATCACAGAGCTCAGCTTCTCTCCTCTATCATATAACCCTATATATCACAGAGCTCAGCTTCTCTCCTCTATCATATAACCCTATATATCACAGAGCTCAGCTTCTTCCCTCTTTCATATAACCCTATATATCACAGAGCAGCTTCTCTCCCTCTATCATATAACCCTATATATCACCGAGCTCAGCTTCTCTCTTCTATCATATAACCCTGTATATCACAGAGCTCAGCTTCTCTCCTCTATCATATAACCCTATATATCACAGAGCACAGCTTCTCTCCCTCTATCATATAACCCTATATATCACAGAGCTCAGCTTCTCTCCTCTATCATATAACTCTATATATCACAGAGCTCAGCTTCTCTCCTCTATCATATAACCCTATATATCACAGAGCTCAGCTCCTCTCCCTCTATCATATAACCCTATATATCACAGAGCTCAGCTTCTCTCCTCTATCATATAACCCTATATATCAGAGCTCAGCTTCTCTCCCTTTTTGACATTCTCCTCTCTGACAACTTCACTTAAACAAATATTGTTTTTTAATTTTTTTTTTTAATCGCTTGTGAATCAAGCAATTCTGTTTACTAGTAAGTCTTGGTTATAAGTTATCCGTTGTATTTACTGACTAGGAGAGCTCACCCTACTGGACAAATTGAGATGAAAAATAATAACAAATATGAAATGTAAATGTATGTACTAAGACAGTCTGTACAGGCCGTGAGTATGTTACCAAGGGAGTCAGACCCTTTCTTTCGAGAAGATCGGGGGGGGGTGGCTTGCCACACCTGGGACAGCAAATTCTCTTATTGTTTTCCAGATACCCAGTTGCACTGTGGGTAGAGGCAGCATTTAATGTAATATTAATGAGTCTGGATGCAGGGTCATAAAAAGTGATAGGTTTTTGCAATGGTAAATTATAAATCGATATTGATTTTTCCCGGCACTAATGCAGTCGGCTTATTGTAAGACACCACAGGCAGAGAGCACTTTATCAGATTAGGCAGGAGCCTGGTATCAAATATACATGAGCCAATGTATACCAGAATCTCTTGTTCAAGTCATACACACAACATACTGGGTATCATTAATAGGAATCGTATAAACAGATTGCAAAACTGGGAAGGTTTTCTTTGTAATCTCTCGCTGGTTCCAGACGGCGGCCAAATGCAATTCTGCTTCCATATGCCTTTTTTTTTTTTTTTTTTTTTTTAAAAAGGGGCTATTCATTTTTTGGTCTCTGCTCGCCATTGTTTGCCTCCCGCCTGCCTCTATAGCATCTTATTTGTAAACTACACAATGAAGAAACATGTTCTCTTTTTCCATGGGGTGACCTGCACCAACTACAGCGGGGAGCTTAGACCCAGCATTGCTTTATAGCTCATCAAAGAGAATTAATCATGCCTTTCTCTAAGGATCTGGCAACTTTGTTTTACACTGACTTTGCTGAATGTTTTTCCATACTAATATCCACATCAGGATGTTCAATATCCAGAAGCTTGGCCCTGTTAGCAACGCCGAATACTAATTTATTTGACCTTTTTATCTAAGGTGGAGTGGGGGACCCTTTACCTAAATGAAACTGCCTACTAGGGTCGATTCACTAAATCAAAACCCACCATTTGGGACAGGATGATTGACCATAGTGTTACCCCCTTGCAGCGTCGTGTTAACAGAATTTTGGGCCCCTGGGCATAACACTGCAGTGGGCCCTGCCCAAATTACACTTGGCCATGCCTCAAAGCCTGCCCCCCCCCCAACTACACCCATATTATCACACCCCTTATGTCTGGACACCAGTAGCCTGCAGCCTAGAAGACTATTTGGCAGGGCAGGGAACCTAGAGCTCCCTTCTCCACCATGCTTTTTAACTGTTTGCACATTCTAAAAACACACAAACAATTAAATAAGCAACGCCAACCAAGGGATCCAGAGTATGGTTCTTGTATTCCTGGGACATACATACACCACTTGGGGCCCCTATACTGGTGGGGCCCCCAGGCAACTGCCTAATGTGCCCAATGGAAAAGATGGCCTTGCCACTTTACTTTTTGACATTGCTGTTATTGTGGTCCACAGAGCCTATAATAATGGTGGATAATCTGAACTGGGCAGCATAGCTACTGAATGAGTCTTAAAGGGGTTGTCTCAGTATAAGGATTGCTTTTTATGTTAAAAATCTTGCAAAAACAAGTCACTTTGCAATATGTGTCCATTAACAGTGTCCTACCTATTCCTAGATATCTCCTCTTGTATGGACTGCATCAGCTCCTCAGGTCACTATAGCTACAGACCTGTTCGATCTCTTATGATAAGCTGCCAGCACTGGTTGCTATAGTTACAGACCTGTTTGATCTCTCCTGATAGGTTGCCAGTGCTGGTCGTTATATATGCAAAAAGAAAAAAGGAAGAGGGGGCGCACAATAGTGTTATATTGTAAATAATGAGTGAGTAATAACGGAAGGTAAACTTCTCACCTTTTGGTGTTGCGCTCTTAGTTTAGAAGCACAACACTCATAAGCGCTTACAGGGCTATTTGTACCCCGTAGCCCTTACTTCGGCAGCCGCTGGTCTCTGTAGCTCCGTTCGGATAACCGGTGGGAGAAAAAATTGCCAAGGGAAGGAAGAAAAAGATGGACCCGGCGCACGTGTAATGGAAACAGAAAAAAGCCCCAGCTATATGCTTTTCATTAGAAGACTTTTTTTCTTCTAAAAAGTGACTCGGTGTTACCGAGACAAAAATAAAAACATAAACATCAACAGTACTTCACGCGTTTCGCGCGTACAGCCGCGCTCATCAGATGAAGTGCAGCTGTATGCGCGAAACGCGTCAAGTACTTTTATGTTTATGTTTTTAATTTTGTCTCGGTAACACCGAGTCATTTTTAAGAATAAAAAAAACTCTTCTAATGAAAAGCCTATAGCCTGGGCTTTTTTCTGTTTCCATTACACGTGCGCCGGGTCCATCTTTTTCTTCCTTCTGCTGGTCGCTATAGCTACAGACCTGTTTAATCTCTCATGATAGGCTGCCAGCCCTGGTTGCTATAGCTACAGACCTGTTTGATCTCTCCTGATAGGTTGACAGTGCTGGTCGCTATAGCTACACACCTGTTCCATCTCTCCTGTTAGGCTGCCAGCACTTGTTGTTATAGCTACAGACCTGTTTGATCTCTCCTGATTGGTTGCCAGTGCTGGTTGCTATAGTTACAGACCTGTTCCATCTCTCCTGTTAGGCCGCCAGCACTTGTTGTTATAGCTACAGACCTGTTCAATCTCTCATGATAGGTTGCCAGCACTGGTTGCTATAGCGACAGACCTTTTCGATCTCTCCTGATAGGTTGCCAGCACTGGTTGCTATAGCTACAGACCTGTTCGATCTCTCCTGATAGGTTGCCTGTGCTGGTAGCTATAGCTACAGAACTGTTCTTTCTCTGTTGATTGGCTGTCAGCACTGGTTGCTATAGCTACAGACCTGTTCAATCTCTCATGATAGGTTGCCAGCACTGGTTGCTATAGCTACAGACCTGTTCGATCTCTCCTGATAGGTTGCCAGCACTGGTTGCTATAGCTACAGACCTGTTCAATCTCTCCTGATAGGTTGCCAGTGCTGGTCGCTATAGCTACAGACCTGTTCAATCTCTCATGATGGGCTGTCAGCACTGGTTGCTATAGCTACAGACCTGCTCGATCTCTCCTGATAGGTTTCCAGTGTTGGTTGCTATAGCTACAGACTTGTTCAATCTCTCATGATATGCTGCCAGCACAGGTTGCTATAGCTACAGACCTGGCTTCTACTGCAGCCTAGTGGAAGCCAGTAAACACGCCCCTGAATTCAAAATGAAATCAAGAAAACAGGACCGAGCCGAGATGAATCAATGTAGTGAGACAACTCCTTTAACCCTAATATGCATTTTCCCATTAACAGATGTTGGGGGACACTAATGACCATTAAAGGTCGCCATAGAAGAAATTTCACCAGATTCCCACTTATTTCACAGATTCCTTTCTACCTGCTTATACCTATTGCTTTTGTTGTGTGTCAGTCTAATCATGGCATTCTGTTCATGAACCAGGAGGATTAGGATGAACAGAGCTTTGGGTAGGAGAGTGCTGCAGTGCTTGGAATTGGATGGGACCAGATAAAATATGACACACTTGTCATAGTGATCCTGCTATCTGATCTGCAGGCAGCATGTTATAGAGCAGGAGGAGCTGAGCAGATCGATCTATAATTCTATGAATAAATATTCAGTAGAACTTGTATTTTATTCATTTCATTTACTGCTCAGTCTGGGTTTAGGAGTCCAGTGGGCGGTGCTATTAAAGGGGTTGTCTCACCTTGCATCTTGTGTGTCCTCTTGATCCCTCCACAGTTGAAAATAGGGGCATTTTTGTCATGCCCAGGTTGGAAGGGCCTTAGGGACTGACGTCATCATGTTCTGTGTGTGTGCGCTCACACACACTATGTTGTAGTTGAATATATAAAATCACTAAGCGCTGTATTTGAGCGCAAAACACATAACAGCGATTCCAGGGGACACAAAGATTGCCTGTTTGCAGGCAGATATAACGAGCAGTCCGGGTGGCTCATGCGCATGCGCTGGAGTCTTGGAGAGAAGAGGTAGAAGTGAGAAATCACACGCATGCGCTATTCCTCTGGCCATGTGACCGGGATGTCAGAATTCCCGGCCACCAATCACAAGACAGGGCCGGGGCCGGGAACTGTAGAGACGGAAAGAAATCTAAGCAGAGGAAAAGAGACAGAACAGTGGAGATATACATAATTTTTAAAGACATTTAATTACAAAAACACTTAGGGCGACCTGTATGAATGGGGCTGCACCAGTAGACTGGCGTCAGCCCATTTGCTAGATTTTTAACCAGGCATGCGGCACTTTGTAATGTGCTTGAGATCGGGGGGCGTGCGGGAGGCGGGGCGCACTACAACCATATGATTCTACACATTTATAGCTTCAGTACGGCAATTCCAGGCGCACTACTGCTGGAACAGGTAGAGCACTTTAAAGTGGTTTACTTGAGCCAAAATTTGTCGCTTTGTAGTTTAGAAATCGCTAAATCTATGACCCGCAGTAGAAAAGGTTAATAGATTCAGGCGCATTCTACGCTGCTAATGTGCACAAAAAAATACTGCCTGGGCGCCAAACATCATACATGCCCTTAAAAACTATTTACAGTGGTGGCCAAAGTATTGGCACCCCTGCAATTCTGTCAGATAATACTCAGTTTCTTCCTGAAAATGATTGCAATCACAAATTCGTTGGTATTATTATCTTCATTTAATTTGTCTTAAATGGAAAAACCACAAAAGAATTGTCATAAAGCCAAATTGGATAAAATTTCCCCACACCAAACATAAAAAAGGGGGTGGACAAAGTTTGGCATTGTTTAAAAAAATCATGTGATGCTTCTCTAATTTGTGTGTAATTTAAACAGCACCTGTAACTTACCTTTTGGCACTTACAGGTGTTGGCAATAACAAAAATCACACTTGCAGCAGTTTGAAAATGGATTAAAGTTGACTAAAACCTCTGCCCTGTGTCCTTGTGTGACCACATTGAGCATGGAGAAAAGAAAGAAGACCAAAGAACTGTCTGAGGACTTGAGAACCCAAAATTGTGAGGAAGCCTGAGCAATCTCAAGGCTACAAGTCCATCCCCAAAGACCTGAATGTTCCTGTGTCTACCGTGCGCAGTGTCATCAAGAAGTGTAAAGCCCATGGCAGTGTGGCTAACCTCCCTAGATGTAAAGCCAATGGCACTGTGGCTAACCTCCCTAGATGTGGACGAGCCCATGGCACTGTGGCTAACCTCCCTAGATGTAAAGCCCATGGCACTGTGGCTAACCTCCCTAGATGTAAGCCATGGCGCTGTGGCCTAACCTCCCTAGTAAAAAAACCCCATGGCACTGTGGCTAACCTCCCTAGATGTAAAGCCCATGGCACTGTGGCTAACCTCCTAGATGTAAAGCCCATGGCACTGTGGCTAACTCCCTAGATGTAAAGCCCATGGCACTGTGGCTAACCTCCCTAGATGTAAACCCCAATGGCACTGGGGGCAAACCCCCCCTAGATGTAAAGCCCATGGCACTGTGGCACTGTGGCTAACCTCCCTAGATGTAAAGTCCATGGCACTGTGTCTAACCTCCCTAGATGTGGACGGAAAAGAAACATTGACGAGAGATTTCAACGCAAGATTGTGCAGATGGTGGATAAAGAACCTCGACTAACATCCAAACAAGGTCAAGCTGCCTGCAGTCCGAGGGTACAACAGTGTAAAACCCGTAATATCCGTCGGCGTCTGAATGAAAAGGGACTGTATGGGAGGATACCCAGGGAGACCCCACTTCTTACCCCGAGATATAAAAAAGCCAGGCCGGAGTTTGCCCAAACTTACCTGAGAAAGCCTAAAACCCTTTGGAAGAATTGTTCTCTGGTCAGATGAGACAAAAGTAGAGCTTTTTGGGAAAAGGCACAACATCGAGTTTACAGGAAAAAAAAATAGAGCATTCAAAGAAAAGAACACGGTCCCTACAGTCAAAAAATGGCGGAGGTTCCCCTGATGTTTTGGGGTTGCTTTTTCTACCTCTGGCACTGGATGCTTTAACCGTGTGCATGGCATTATGAAGTTGAAGACTACCAATACATTTTGCAGCATAATGTAGGGCCCAGTGTGAGAAAGCTGGTCTCCCCTCAGAGGTCATGGGTCTTCCAGCAGGACAATGACCCAAAACACACTTCAAAAAGCACTAGAAAATGGTTTGAGAGAAAGCACTGGAGACTTCTCAAGTGGCAGCAATGAGTCCAGACCTGAATTCCCATAGAACACTGTGGAGAGATCTCAAAAAGGCAGCTTGGAGAAGGCGCCCTTCAATCTCGGGACCTGGAGCAGTTTGCCAAAGAAGAAAAGGTCTAAAATTCCAGCAGAGCATGTAAGAAACTCATTGATGGTTACCGAAAGCAGTTGTTCGCAGTTATTTGTTGTGCTACCAAGTATTAGGCTGAGGGGGCCAATACTTTTGTCCGGCCAATTTTTGGAGTTTTGTGTGAAATGATCAATGATTTGATTTTTGTTTCAGTCTCTTTTGTGTTTTTTCATTGCAAGCAAAATAAATGAATATATTAATACCCAAAAAATTTGTGATTGGCAATCATTTTCAGGAAGAAACTGAGTATTATCTGACAGAATTGCAGGGGTGCCAATACTTTTGGCCACCACTGTATAGTTTATACATATTTACTGAGATGGGAATAACCCTTTAATGATTGACAGATATGTTTGTATGTGACCTCATACCAGGAAGGCTGAAAACCACTGATAACACCGCCCACTGGACTCCTAACCCACAATAATAAGTAAATTAAATGGATAAATTACAAGTTCCGAAGAATTTTTCCCTTCAAAACTATTGGCGACATCTATGAATTTGCCAATTTTTTGCCGTATATTGCCAGTTCTATAGCTGTGTGAACAGGAGTAGGCCAAACTTGGCCCAATGTGCGCATGATGACACATTTTAATGTACCAACAAAGTTTAGTCCGAAACTGCCATACAAAATTTGGCGCATAACTCTCTATGCGCCAATTTTGAATGTTATGCGCCAAAAATGATTGGCACATAACACTTTCATTCATACTGTCATATTATACACTCCGTTATATCTATTTAGAACTGGTGTCGCTGTCAAGTTATAAAAATGGCGCATGCGAATTCATAGATGTTGCCCTGTATATCAATCGGCTCAGCTCCTGCTCTATAACACAGCAGCATATCAGATATCATGAACACTGTGACACTATAAGGTATAAAACTAAGCGAGCCCTTGATATTTTGGAATTATAAGTAACTCCCAGGATTACAGCGCAGATGTTACCTGTATATAGTGTCATATGTACAGTCATTTCTGCTGTGAAAGAATATCAGTGACAATGTGGCCTATCTAATGACTCATAGCTTGGTCATATTGGTAGTTTCTGTGAACTGCAAGACCCAATCCTGGTCTGTATCGTGTGAAAGTTTATTGTCCAGCGAATGTTTTATTTCAGAATTGCTTCGAGTTACAAAAAAAATAAAAATTATATATATATATATATATATATATATATATATATATATATATATATATATAATCCATATTACCACTTAAATGGAACATGTTGCATTGACCATGCTCTCTTACTTGCTGGCATCATGTTATAGAGCAGAAAGAGCTGAGCAGATTGATAAAGAGTTTTATAGGAAATGATTTGTAGTGTAGTTGTTTACATTTCTGCTAATCTGGGTTAAAGGGGTTGTCTCACTACAAGAATTGCTTTTTATGTTAAAGATTTTGCAAAAACAAGTCACTTTGTAACAGGTTGCTATAGCTACAGACCTGTTTCATCTCTAATGATAGGCTGCCAGCACTGGTTGCTATAGCTACAGACCTGGCTTCTACTGCAGCCTAGTGGACGCCAGTAAACATGCCCCTGAATTAAAAATGAAACAAAGAAAACAGGGCGAATCAATGTAGTGAGACAACCCCTTTAAGGAGTCCAGTGGGCGGTCTTATCAGTGATTGACAGCTATTTATTAATACATACTCATACATAGAAGGCTGTTATTGATAAGACCGCCTACTGGACTCCTTAACCCAGAATAAGCAGAAATTCATGTAACTTTAAATTTTATTTATGCACACAGTCAACATTATTATGACCAATTCGTACTGTGGGCATCGTCAGCGCGTAGCTCATGAGGAAAGTTGCGTGTGCTGAGCTGACTTGGTGTGTATATATCAGAGTTGCAGAATTGGATAATTATTGGCTTTTGGGCCAGAGGAGGACGTATATCTGTAGCTATGCGTTTTGTGAACTGTCTGCGTCCTGCATTGTGAGCGGACAAATGGCCCCATTGTGAATAAGCGGCATGGAAACTGAGGAGCACCACATGTCACTGATGTGAGAGGTGAACATCAGCTTTGAAGGTGAGCGAGGGGGGGCTGACATAGTACAGGGGAGAAGCTCACTACCAAAATGAACCAGGGGGCTACCAGACGTGTGTCTAAAGCAGCAGTTCAGTGAACCCTACTGTGTGTAGGGCCCTGAAGCAGATGTCACTGCACCTCTGCTAACCTAGCTGCATTGGCAGGAAAGGCTTCAATGTAGCTGCAGTCAGCAGAAAACACACCATGTCATGTCATTTGATCCATATATTTATATATTTATACTTATATCTCTCTCTCTCTCTCTCTCTTTATATATATATATATATATATATATATATATATATATATATAGAGATATAGACACATACATAAATCTCTAGAGAGGGAGATGGATAATATGTAACTCACATCTATCCATATACATAGATATATCTATAGATATGTATGTATATATATATATATATATATACATACAGATATATATACATACAGACACACACATACATACATATATACACATATATATACATATATATATATATATATATATATATATATATATACAGACATATACACACACACATATATATATATATATATATATACAGACAGGCATATACACACACATATATATATATACATATATACACACACACACATATATATATATACATACATATATACACACACATATATATATACACATATATACACACACATATATATATACATACATATATACACACACATATATATACATACATATATACACACACATATATATATATACATATATACACACACATATATATACATATATACACATACATAGATACACACACACATATATATATACATACAGATACACACACAACACATATATATATATATACACATACAGATATATACATATATATATATATATATATTTATATATATATATATATATATATAATGTTTAGCATACCGCCACATACTATTATATAATACTGCCATACAGTGCCCAGACAATACCGCTATTAAGTTCCTCGGTATGACTCATGAAGCCTGTGATACCTGGCTTTGAGGCTTGCCATGCAGACCCTCAGTTATGGCTAAATGCAGTACTCACAATATGACATTCACACTGACTATATTTCAGACATATTAGGACCCATTAGGACGGCATTATACCAGTATGGCAATTTTTACTCTAAAATTTATGCAAATCTTTGCAAATTAAAAATGGCTAATTCCTTCACATTTAAGTCTTGCCCCATAGACTGTCATTACTCGCAGTGCGTATTCGCCGCAAATAATTGACATGTCACTTATCTCCCCGTGCATACAGTACGATCGTATTGTACGAGCGGGGAGAGGAGGCGTAATCCATAGTTCTCATAGTTCTTGCTCGTATTAGAGCGCAAAATGCGCGCCGAAATTAGCCCGTGTGAACATAGCCTAACTTGTAATAAGTAATAATACTTACAAATAGAGCTCCTATAACACCGCTCAAGCTGACTGTTGATTGAAAGCTTTTTCGTCATACTCTCAGTCGTCCAATCCATGCAGCCACATAGAAAATGGGGCAGTTTACCAGTTAGTTAATCCTTAAACAAGGACCTATGACCTCTCCTGAGGTATCTGTTTTAGTAAATCCTTGCATTCCCCATGAATTAACAATGCTGCATCTTCTCTTATACCTTTGGGTTGTGCTGTTCATCTGTTATTCCTCCTAGAAATGTATCACTGAATCTGTCAGATGGGTGTTGCCATTCCATTTTTGAAAGGGGCTTGTCCCTGCACACACTGACGCTGTCATTACAGATTGGACAATGCCAGACTGGGCAGGGACACATCTTCAATTGGTAACACCCATCTGACAGATTCAGTAATACATTTCTAGGAGTAATAACAAAGGAACAGCACAACACAGAGTTATTAGAGAAGAGGCTCCAGAATTGTTATATCACAGGGAACACAAGGATTTACTAAACCAGACAGGTCAGGAACAGCTACAGGTCCTTTTTAAGGAATTAGAAAGACGCCACCATCCTTATTCCACGTGTCTTCCGAGCCTCCTCTACCCTAGACTTCTAGATTGTATTCTCAGCCCCCACCCAACACCGAAGAGGCTGCATTAAGGAGCCTGTGGGATAATTGAGGGGAATTACTTTATAAATACAAGATATTATTGCCTCTTCAGCACTGGGTGGCTCATTAACCACTTCAGCAAAGCACAAGGGTTTTTAGATGTAAAAGGCAAAGCCTAAAGATAGTCGAACCAATTACCCGTGCCAAAGGCAGTCATTATTTGTGCCTCTCCAGGCGATCTTACACACAAACACGCGCGGGTCTTTAAGATCTCAAAGAGATGGATATTCACAAGGCTCCCACCAGGTCATCGAGTGACTTTCTGTCCTGAGAATGAAGTGCTTGTCTTTGTGGTGGGGGATAATGTTAACAACTGCGTTTTAAACCACTTTACAAGTGCCCATTAATGACTGCTGCCACTCTCTCCTGTAAACAACCAGTCCATGATTCTTTGTGACGTCTCAAGAGGTTGCTGCTGGTAGCCCAGGGTCTTATTCACCGAGCCAGAGCAAGGCATAACGCGACGCTCAAATCCGACACCGGGCCATAATGAAAGCTGACACAATCCTGGCAGGTTCTGCTCCTTTCTCCATTTCCCATGTGTTTATTGACAGTTCATTAACAAACATCAGACTGCCACAAGCTGTTTACTGCGCGAAACGCGCTCAATGGAAAAGTGTTAATATAAATAAGCAACAGTCGGAGAAAGTGCCAGCAAACTGCAAGCGATTGTCAGCCTGCTGCAAGCGCCGGGCCCTACACGCATGCTACTGCATCCAGCCTCCACATGCACTGGGTAGTAATGAGGGAGTCCCACTTTGATCTAGAATGTATCTATAATGTATGCACCACTACAATGATAGCGAGGCCTTGACTTTATCTATGTCCTGATGATTCGCTGCACATGTAAGGGGGTCTCACTTTAAGAAATCTCCCGACATACACTGATTTTTACCGTCACAAATGTACAACAAGGTTCCTTTGAGAATCCATGTTGTGGAAATCTCCATAGATTGCCAAAGGGGCTCCTCAGGCATACACAGCATGGTTCCAGGCACCGGTGAGGCCCCCAGTGATGGTATCGTCTACTGGATCCTAATGCTATGTTACACCAGGTTATTATAAAGAAACAACTTTACAGATTATTTTTCCACTCTATCTATCTATCTATCTATCTATCTATCTATCTATCTATCTATCTACTTATCTATCTACTTATCTATCTATCTGTCTGTCTATCTATCTGTCTATCCATGCATTGATCTGTCATTATATTTATGTATCTATTTGAATCATATTCATATTTCTATCTAAAACATATCTATCTATAATTTAGATATCTCTTATCTATCTTATATCTACAATATATTTTATCTTATATATCTTATATATTTTTTTTTCTGCCTGTCTCTATCTATCTATCTATCTATCTATCTATCTATCTATCTATCTATCTATCTATCTATCTCTATTCATATCTATCTATCTATCTATCTATCTATCTATCTATCTATCTATCTATCTATCTATCAATCTATCTATCTATCTATCTATCTATCTATCTATCTATCTATCTATTGATCTCACTGCCCCAACACATCAGACTCTCCTCCACTTTCACTAGCTTCAAAAGCAACCTGAAAACCCATTTCTTCAGGCTTGCCTATAACCTTCATTAAACTTGTCACTACTTCCTCCACAAACATGTCTGCCCCCCACCGTCTGGCTCTTTCCCCCTCCTTGTAGACTGTGAGCACTTGCGGGTGGGGGCCTCGGTCGCGCTGTCCTGCAGCTTGTCAGTAATCACTTATCATTGTACTCGTTTGACTTATGTTATGTATATAACCCCCTCGAATGTACAGCACCCTGGAATTAATGGCGCTTTAAAATAAATAATAATAATAATAATAATAATTGTCGTTATATTTATTTATCTATCTGGCTCATATTCATGTTTCTATCTGTCAATATTTTATCTATCTAAAATATATAATATCTATCTAATTATCTATAATTTAGATATATCATATATATCTATCTAATATATACAATATATTTTGATATGCTAAATATCTGTATATAACTTTTTTTTTATGCCTGTCTATATTCTATCTATCTATCTATCTAAAATATCTAGGTTGACATGTATGAACGGGGCTGCGCCTGTTTTCTGATGTACTTTGAGCCAAAAAAACTGTCATAGCCCTGTCCAACAGTTTATGAACCGTCGTAAGACAACACTTTTGAACGCACCACAAATGTGCCAAGGCTGAGCCAACCCGTGATGCGACACTGCCATACATATCCATACCATTGCTGAGACAAAGTGTGACGCATTACACTCTTTCATACATACTGTCGTATCATACACTCCTCTATATCGATTTAGAACTGGCATGTCAGTGACACGTTTCATAAATGCTACCCCTAATTTCTATCTATCTCATATCTATCTATCTATCTATCTATCTACCTACCTATCTGTCTGTCTGTCTGTCTAATTATGATAACCACATGATCTATTTGCAGTATTTGTCTCATATATATGTATGTATGTATGTATCCACTATGTATGTATGTATCCACTATGTATGTATGTATGTATGTATCTATATATCTATCTATCTATCTATGTATCTATCTATGTATCTATCTATCTCATATCTATCTATCTATCTATCTATCTATCTATCTATCTATCTATCTATCTATCTATCTATCTATCTATCTATCTATCTATATCTTTCCATCCCATATTTATTGGTTACACAGCAGTTGGATGAGCACCTTGGGAAATGTAGTTTAGTGATAACTACTGTGCCGCCCATCATTGATCTACATTGATCTGTTACTCCCGGCACTCACGTCCTTTATTGCTTGCACTCAACGCAGAATTACAGAATATGACTGTGTTCTATCAGAGTAATAGACCATGTGATTACTAAAGACCAAGACAAAAAACACCTACATTTAACATTTGATCTATTCTTATCAGTTCAGAGATTTTAAACCAACTTCTTAACCTAAATTAACTTGTTTAATGTTAAAATTTTAATTCTGCTTTTTTTTAGGCCTCACAGTTTATGCCGTTGTGTGAATATATTTGATAAAAGACTTCATAGGCTTTCTGGCTGTCTGCAGTCACTACCAGGTGAAGCTTAGGGCTTAAAGGGGTTGTCTCGCTACAATGATTGGGTTTTAATTTAAAGATCTTTAAAAAACAAGCAGCTTTGCAATATATGTTCATTACAAATGTCCTACTGATTTTGAGCTAGCCCTGTTAGTATTACTACATCAGCTTCTCAAATCTCTATAGTAGCCGACCTGTTGATCCTTATCTTACTGGCTGTCAGGTCTGAATGACTCATCACCTTTGAAGACAGGTCGGAGCAGAGAGCCCCTCCCGCACAGAATGCTTCTGGAGTGGAGGAGGGAGGGGGGAGGACTCTGGCGTCTGTGTCCTGGATTAACCCTGTGTGTGCCTGCTTCCTCCTGCTCTCTACACAGATAGATGTGACAGCAGTGACCCTGTCTGTTACTATAATCATGATATGTCTTTGGAACTGTGACTATACTAATACTATACAGATCAGGGGGCATGTGAATACTTTATGTTCTCCTGTATTAGGGACACATCCTGAGTATAGTAACACTGCCCTTGTTGTTGCTGGAGATGTGGAGACTTGTAAGCTAAGCAGGGGATATAGGAACACTTGCATCCTCTCTGCTCTATTAGCACACCACTTCACACTCATAGATCAGCCCTCTCCTGCAACAGACCTAGGCAGACAGGCAGACACACACAGGGTGAACTCTGAGAGCAAACACCCTCCCCCCCCTGTATAGAAGTTACGTAGCTGCCTGTGTGCTGATGGGAGGGGGGAGAGGGAGCAGAACAGACAGACCAAGAAGCACGCCCCTCAGTTCAACTTACCAGGGACACTGACAGGCTGAAAGCTCGTAATGAGACAACTCCTTTAAGTATGCAGAACGCTCATAAGCTCCCCCTGGTGGTTGTATTATCTTATCATTATTTGCTATTACAGGTGTTTTCCAAAATCTTTTGAAAATCCTCTTTAGACTGTAAATTGTTTTAAAATAAAAAATGAACCTGTACTAACCCGGTCTCATATCTATGGTGTCCGCTGTCTGTTGCCCAGCAGGGACTGTGAGGCAATCACTGGTCTCAGCTGTCACATGCTGTATGTGCAAACAATGACCACCATGGTGGTCACGTGACCCATGAACAGAATGTCATTGCTGGACTCCATTGCTCGAAAGGACTCCAGCGCTAGAACGGCAGCAGGCAGGGGTGCAGCTATAGGGGGTGCAGAAGTAGCAGTCGCTATCGGGCCCTGCAGCCTGAGGGGGCCCAAAATCCCTTCTGCCACATAAGAAAAGACCAACATGGTAAGCGGCACATGGTAGCTGGGGGGCCCATTTCACTTTTTCACTAAGGCCCACGAGCTTCAAGTTACGCCTCTGGCAGCATTTCCTGTTTATAGGGGTGTTTTAAAAAAAATCTTGTAAAACACTTTTAACCCCTTAACGATTGCCGACTGTCTTTTGACAGCCACAGTGCTTGTCTTCTGTCTGCAGCAACGGCAAAAGACGTTATATCAAACAGAAGGGGTTTGAGGCTCGCAGCGCTGCAACTGCGGTAGTAATGGAGTTGTAGTTAACAAATACGTTTTTAGGACAGTCTCTGTGCACTAGAGGAAACCTCCCCACGGGAAAAAGAGGGAATTATGGCACTAGACTGTTAAAGTATAAGACACAGTTTTTAATACATTAAAACAGGACATTGTGTTTCTCGCTTCATAGTGTTTCATCAGGTCCATACCTGGGTTACTTAGGCCTTGTCCCCACGGCATCAGTTTTCACCCGGTTTTTCAGACGGTCTTTGGTTTTGAAAACCGTCTGCAAAGTTTTAACACGGGCCTGTATGGAAAACCCACGCAGTAGTCCCCACTGCCGGCAGTCCTAAAAACATAGAACATGTTCATTCTTCCGTCCGGTTTTCGGGCAGAATATGAACATGTCTATGTGAAGGGGGAGGACTTTTATCTGCTAATCGCGGAGTAGAGCCGTCCCCCGGCGGCCGTGTACACGGTACGAAAACAGGACAAATACCGGTCAGATAAACCGCCCGGTATTTGTCCTATGCCGTGTAAACGGCCCCTTAGTGTGAAATGTGAATGGTGTAAAAATAATTTTAAAAAAAACAAATACAGAAAAACAAGAAAAATCAAGTTGCAAAAACCAAAAAAAAAAATCTTCGGCCATTTATATGTAAACTCAAACTATTTCCCCCCAAAATACAACTTCTTCTGCATAAAACAAATCCTCATACAACTGCGTCATTGAAAAAATAAAAAGGTTACGACTGTTGAAATGCAAGGAGGCAAAAACCAAACAATTTACCTAGTCATTAAAGGCGTTGTGTCACTACATCGATTCATCTTACCTCAGTCCTGTTTCCTCTGTTTCATTTTTGAATATAGGGGCATGTTTACTGGATTCTACTGGCCTGCAGAGAGAAGCTACTGATGACACCAGGTCTGTAGCTATAGCGACCAGCACTAACAGCCTATCAGGAGAGATCAAACAGGTCTGTTGCTATAGTGACCAGCGCTAGCAGCCCATCAGGAGAGAACGAACAAGTCTGTAGCTATAGCGACCAGTGCTGGCAGCCAATCAGGAGAGATCAAGCAAGTCTGTAGCTATAGCAACCAGCACTAGCAACCTATCAGGAGAGATCAAACAGGTCTGTAGCTATAGCAACCAGCACTAGCAGCCTATCAGGAGAGATCAAACAGGTCTGTAGCTATTGCGACCAGCGCTGACAGCCAATCAGGAGAGATCGAACAGGTCTGTAGCTATAGAAACCAGTGCTGGCAGCCAATCAGGAGAGCACAAACAGATCTGTAGCTATAGCGACCTGAGGAGTTGATGCAGCCCATACATGAGGGGATATCTAGGAATAGGTAGGAAACTGTTAATGGACACATATTGCAAAGTGACTTGTTTTTTTTTGCAAGATCTTTAACATAAAAAGCAATCCTTGTAGTGAGACAACCCCTTTAAGGCCTTTTTAGGCCTGGTGCTTAAGGGGGTTAAAATAATCAGCTGTACTTGTACCCATAGAATAGAATGGAGTGTAGCATACAGATGTAGCATTCTGAAGACTTGTGCAAGTCCCAGAGGTGTCCTATCAAAATTTTGTAAATGTCTGAGATGGGAACACCCTTTAATTAGTCAAACTTCTCTGTGATTCAGGAATCTAAGGCTCAGAGATGGAAGGACTATTGATCCAATACCACGGTCTGCATTAGTCATGGTAGAGGCCATGGGGGAGATGACCTCCGAGGACTTTCAGCCAGGCGTGATGCACTACTGGAACAATCCCGACTTCACATTTTGCAGGTCTAGAACAATTCCAGCCCTTAACAGCACGTTTCACGGTTCTAATTCAGGAAGGAATCTGTCCTTTCTTCTTTCTAAGCTGAACTTTTCATGACTCAATCATAATTTATTCTGAAAGCTCCCAGGTGGAATTAACCTTCCCTGCCTGAGAAACCTGTGTCAAGATGATCAGAAATGGGAAATACTTTGATGATAGAAGTGAACGTTAAATAATTTATTAGCTACATGGCATCACAGTGGTGTGCTTCACATACATCCGTCTTAACCTCTTCCTTGGTATAATGACAATCTGTTGTTTTTAGTTCAAACCAGTGAAATTATATAGTAATAAAAAATAAGTCCTATAAAAAGTCTTAAGATGTTCCTGTACTTTCAAGGAAACTTTTCAGGATAAGCTGTCATGTGTGTATTTGAGGGACAACTTCATTTTTGACTTTTATATACCTTGTATATAATATTTTGCACTAGTTTTCACCTCAATGAACTGAAACTAGCTGCTATGATGTCTCCCGTTCACTGCACACACACACACACACACACACACACACACACAAGATGAGATCCTGCTTCCCTATATCTCTTTAGCACATCCCCTCAAACACATTGAATATATTAAAGAACAGTAGTGAGCACTAGAAGATGAGAATCTATTTCAGGGCTGAGGTATAACCCTTCCGGAGCTTTCAGGAGTGTCTCAATGTGCTGCTTCCTCTGCCCCCTCCCCTCTTCATAGACGTGTATTGGCAGCTATAATCTTACACTTCAGTGAGCTGTTTCCGCTCAAGGTGGATCTGAGTAGTTTTAGAGAGTAAATTATGATTTTTAGAGGAAGAAGGTAGGAAAAAAGCCTGATTAGTGGATAAAGAGGCATTTTTCTCATATATGTTACAAATTTTCTTATACAGGAATTCCCCAGGTTACGAACGGGATAGGGACTGAAGGTTTGTTCTTAAGTTGAATATGTATGTAAGTTGGAACAGATATATTTATGAAATGTAACTTCGGCACAAAAGTTTTTTTTTTGAGTTTTGGGTAGTGCAGGGAAGGGTTTTTACATTTTCTTTTGCTGTCTGTGCCCCTGTTAAGAAGACTTCACCTAATTTTCCCCTCATGTGCTGCTGGGTTATGCTGGAACTTGTCGTTCCACAACTACTATCTCCTGTAGAACATGGAACTACAAGAGCCAGAATGCCCCATAAGTCTCCGTTTGTAACTAGGGGACAGATGTAAGTCGGGGACTGTCTGTATTAGCGTGTACCATTTATGTATGCATAGACTGTTTTTAGCCATTTAAAAGGGTTGTCCCACCATATTATCATATTTTTAGCTCACTATAAGCCAGCCTCAGGGAACAGAGAGATGGCCGCCCTTGCCCAGTACTACCTTTTCATTTCCATTAGAGTTTCAAATATACCGTAGCACACTTGCTCAACTATAACTGGAACGCACATGAAAATGAATAGGGAGAACTGCGCTATCGCGGCCATCTCCTCTTTCTCTGAAACCGACACATATCAAGCTGTGAGTTGACCTCAGAAGGAATATTACGGAAAATTAAGGAAAATTCATGACAACCTTGGTGATCATATTCAAGCTAAGAATGGTGTAGATACAGAAACCACTGTGGTTATGTTTCCTGCATTCACCTAGAGATGGGCCTCCAGTAGTGGGAATAATGGTTGTCAACTTAGAATTCTGCTTAAAGGGGTTTTGCCACGATCTAATGTTGATGAGGGATCCTCCAAAATGGGTATTTAATCACTTTTCTAAATATGTCATCAAAAAAGTGCAGCCTCTGAGATCTACAGCCTGACTTACATGCCCTTGGTTTCCTGACAATTTACATTAGACAGGACCAGGAGCTGACAGGAGCTGATCTGGCTGGGCTTGCATTGTTTGCACTTCTTATCTGATGGCAGGGAACATGAAGAGCTTTGAAGGGACTGGGGAGAAAGATCTTGTATCTTTTGTATAGCGAATAAACTGGTTGTAATGTAATTAACTGAGTAAACATGCAGATGCTCCCTAACTCTCTGCTCAGCCCCCCTCCCTCTCCTGCTGCAGCATTCATGAAGGAATGAAAGAAGGCTGCCTGCAGAGCTTATTTTCTCACCTGAGCAAATAAGAGGGAGAAATAAACCTCATATAGCTTGTGCACAATACAGTTCTCCTCTGTGGATTAGCCAAACAATGTTTGCTCAACTACGGAGACTGAATATCAGCCTCGGGAGCATGCATGGGAGGTGGAGCGATGACATCACAGTGGAGAAACTTGTTTTTTTAAACACAGAAACACAACGCCCCCTTTTTTCAAGCCTCAAGAGGGGAGTATCAGCCTGTTAGGCAAGGAACTCACTTCTTGGCAAAACCCCTTTAAGAAAAAGTCTTAGGCTTTGTCTAAGGTGTTCTCTTGGACTTTAAAATGACCAGTGGGTTCTGATCCATCATCAATTAGCACCCTCAGTGTTTGTCGAGGCAGAGCGCTGTACATATAACTGTGGCTGTGCCTGGTATTGCAGCTTGGCTCAGCTCAGCTCAGAACCATTTACTTGAATTTGGTGAGCTCCAGGACTAGGCCCCTTAGTTCTGCCAACTCTGGGATTTTGTTGACCTACATTTTAAGGGCCTACAAAGCCCCTTTAAGAAGGATATTACAGACAAAAAGGAACACTGCTTAAGGAAGAAGATGAACAATACGGAGAACACCCTGGAGGTCTGGTTGTTGATTACCACCTCGGTGAGTGATGGCCTCTACTTATGAGTAAAACCTGGGAGGAGCACATGTAGATATTAAAGGTAAATCAACTTTAGTGCCTGCAGTCAATGGAGGTTGCCCACTGCTGACAACAAATTACCACGGGGGGTGCACGTTCTCTGTACCATTAATTGGCATGGAGCTAATTAAGCACTTATTGTTGTGTTCTGCAGGGATTATTTCTTGGGAATCGGTTTTAACTGTTTCAGTAGAAGATCTGCTTTCTGGTTTGTGCAATCTGCATCCCTAAATTGTCACCTAAAAGTAAAATAAACTCTAAAGCTATGTTCACACGGCTTATTTGCGGGGCTTAATTACGTCCCGCAATTACGCCGTGTGGACGGGAGCGGGGGGCCGGCACCTCGCCGGCCCATAGACTTTCAATACCAGCGGCACGGATACACCGCTAGTAATTAACATGTCACTTATTCCCACCCCCCCCCCCCCCCCCCCCCGCGGCGGATTCGCCGAGCAGGAGAGGAGACGTAATCCATAGTTCTCTATGACTGGGAAGTTTTCCAGCACTCCGGCGCGTAATTACGGACTGAAATAAGTCCCATTTTAAGCCGTGTGAACATGGCCTAAGGGCGACATGTATGAAACTTGGCGCTGACATCCAGGTCTGACAGAGGAGAATAGAATGAAACAGTATGAAAGAGTATTATTATGCGCCAAATGTTATGCACCAAACTTTGTCTCAGCCATAGTATAGATTTGTATGGCATTTTTGCGCCAAACTTTGACGCATTCAAAACTGTTGTGTATAGTGCAGACTGTGCCAAGATTTGGCGTATGATTATTCATACATCTATAGAACAGGGCTACGGCAGTTTTTTGGCTCAAAGTACGCTAGAAAACCGGCACAGCCCCGTTCATGCATATCAACCTAAAACTATCGAAAATTACTGTGCACTACTATTATGCTCAATAGTCAAATTTCGAAAATAGAAGGCATCTTAATTCTTATGTGGAGCATTGCTTCCAAAGTGTAGACCCTGGTTTAAAGGGGTTGTCCCACAATGGACTGCTGCTTTTCCAAAAACAGTTCATCTGTCTATAGACTATTTCTGGTGATACTAGTGCATCTCAAAAAAAATTTAATATCATTGAAAAATTAAGTGGTTCTCCAGGATTATCTTTTTATTTGTTATAGAGCTCACAAATGTATTCTATTAAACCTTGTAATTCATACTGTACTGAGTCTATACAACATATGGGTTTCTCTATTTGACTTAAATTATTGATCTCAATTTTCTTTTCAGTGATATTCTAATTTGATGCACTAGTACAGTTGAAGGGGTTCTCCACTTTGGAGGATTCCTATCTGGAAGATGGGTTTCTTGACAACAAGCTGATCACAGAGTATTACCCTACCTGGACCCCCAGCAATCAACTATAATCTATGTGAAAACTTGGCATTAAAAGGGTTTTGCCACAAAGTAAAATTGACGTGGGAAGCTTGCAAACTAAATAACAAACATTTTCACCATTCATCATTATTAAAAATTCTGCACAGTTTTTGTTTTAGTTGCTCCTTTAGTGATCCATTGTTTACAGCTCTTCTCCAGGGGATACGACCAGGGCTGAGAGCTTCTCACTCCTGGTCAAACATGCTCAGATATCACCTCTCCTCTCAGACAGCTACTGAGTGTTCAAACCACAGGTGCTGTCACTCTACTCCCGTCCTCTGTACTCCTCAGTGATTAGTCAAACAGTGCAAATAAATAAAAAATGAAACCTCAATGAGTTCTGTGCATTGATAAAGAGGAAAAAAAATCCACAGGTTTGGTTCCTGCAGGGATTTGAACCGAGGACCTTGTGCTGTGAGGTAAAAACTTTACCTCTGAGCTACTCACTGTTTTATACAGAAACAGACCTTTCTTTGACTAAAGAGAGGAAAGGCCTTGCCTATGTGTTAGGCGCATTACGAATAATTAGTAATGCACTTAACATGTATAAAGGTTATAGATAGGCTGGAAATAAGCGATAAGTCATTAGAATAGCATGTCAGTGAATAGAAACTATGGCACTGATCCTGCCTGGAGGACCACAGGTCCCAGCAATATCTGTGGTGTGTTGGCTCTTGCTGTATGTAGAAAAAAGGGTGAGAGCAGCAAAAATACATTTCAAATTTAATGTAGTAAAATTTAAAAATTTTAAACCCTGAACAACATCAACAGTGGGTTATTTAATGTAAAACTAGTTTTAGATTCTATTAAATTTAAATATATTTTATAGGAGATATTTTTATATTTTTGGGATATTATATATTTTTATATTTTTATATGATCACATTTTTCATTAAATTTAAATAATTACATTTTATATAGTTTGATAATTATCAGAAATTACTTTTATTATTGTACTGGTATAAGTTGAGAAATATTGGAATTTTTTTTGCCCTAACAGTAAATCTAGCTCCACTTCGACTCCTCAGGCTCAGGCAGACCACATTGAAATAGATCTGCTTGTTCGTGCCTAGTTTTGCCAAACCACATTCATAGATCTGTCTAACAATACGAATGTGGTGCGACGTCCCCAGAACACCTCTTCACATTAGGCGCATTAAGAAATGTTGAGTCTTACGAACAATGCACCTAACACATTCATTAGGCGCATTAGACATCGTAGACTGCTCAGTTAGGTGCATTGTTCATTTTCACTGAAGTGCCCCCACAGGGGACATAAAGCATTACATTGTGTACACTCAAATCAATGGGTTGTCTGTGCAATGCAGGACAGGGCAGATCCTCCTGAGTGAGAGATGCTCTTTGTAACCTCTCTTAGGTGCTCCTCTCTATTCTGGCTAAGAAATAAGTTTCTTCTACATGGGACCCCTCTCTATTATTTCACAGTTCCTTCCTAGAGTATATGAAGATAGGTTGTCTATACTGGATAACCTCCTCAGGTCTCATTTACTTGAATAGAAATGAGCTGCAAAACCAGAGAGACGTAATTTAAATCTACTGGGCCCCAGTAGATTCTCTCCATTCTGGCCAAGAAATAAGGTTCTTCAACACGGGACCCCTCTCTACCATTTCACAGTTCCTTCCTAGAGTATATGAAGATAGGTTGTCTATACTGGAGAACCCTTTAAAGTCTCCTTTACGGGGGTGAATTTGTCCTCTATTTCTCTCCGTTGGGCTTTAGGGGACGAGGGCCGTGTGACGATCCCGCAGAAATTGTATCACCACAGTATTTGTTTTCCCCTTTTTATTCAGACCCTTACTTATTACAAAAGGTGTATGTGATTATGTCTCTTATACATAACTGGTAGGGGTTTACCACTGTTTTGTGTTTTTTTTTTTTTTGTTTGTTTTTTTTTTTTTTGGGGGGGGGGGGTTAATTTTTAAATTATTTTTTGTTTTCTTTCTTTAGTGAAGATGGAGCCGTCTTTTGCTTCATCCTTATTATTATGATGCCAAAGTATGTCATTAGTGCTATTTTGTACTTTCATTGCTTATTTACTTTTCTTTTTTGTACTAATGATGCCTTATATTATTTCTTTGGTTTCAAGTGGTATCATCTATTGGACAGTTTTTGTTATGTTTTTTGTTATGAAAATTTAATAAAAAATTATGTTTACAAAAAAAAAAGTCTTGAATAGAAATGAGCTGCAAAACCAGACGGCCCCAGCAGTTTTCGGGCCCAAGAAATAAGGTTCTTCAACACGGGACCCCTCTCTTTATTTCACAATTCCTTCCTGGAGTATATGAAGATAGGTAGTCTATATGGAGAACCTTTCAAGTTCATTTACTTGAATAAAAATTTGAGCTGCAAAATCAGAGAGACGTAATTTAAATCTACTGGGTCCCAGTAGATTCTCCCCATTCGGGCCAAAAAAATAAGGTTCTTCAACACGGAACCCCTCTCTATCATTTCACAGTTCCTTCCTAGAGTATATGAAGATAGGTTGTCTATACTGGAGAACCTTTCAAAGTCTCATTTACTTTGAATAAAAATTTAGCTGCAAATCAGAGAGACGTCATTTAAATCTACTGGGTCCCAGTAGATTCTCTCCATTCTGGCCAAGAAATAAGGTTCTTCAACACGGAACCCCTCTCTATCATTTCACAGTTCCTTCCTAGAGTATATGAAGATAGGTTGTCTTTTACTGGAGAACCCTTTAAAGTCTCCTTTATTTGAATAAAATGAGCTGCAAAACCAGAGGGCCCCAGCAGATTCTCTCCATTCTGGCCAATAAATAAGGTTCTTCAACACGGGACCCCTCTCTATTATTTCACAATTACTTCCTGGAGTATATGAAGATAGGTAGTCTATACTGGAGAACCTTTTCAAGTCTCATTTACTTGATAGAAATGAGCTGCAAAATCAAGAGATAATTTAAATCACTGGGTCCAGTAGTTTACTCTCCATTTTGGCCAAGAAATAAGGTTCTTCAACACGGAACCCCTCTCTATTATTTCACAATTCCTTCCTAGGTATATGAGATAGGTTGTCTATACTGGGGAACCTCCTCAGGTCTCATTTACTTGAATAGAAATGAGCTGCAAAACCAGAGAGCCCCAGCAGATTCTCTCCATTCTGGCCAAGAAATAAGGTTCTTCAACATGGAACCCCTCTCTATTATTTCACAGTTCCTGCCTAGAGTATATGAAGATAGGTTGTCTATAATGGAGAATTCTTTCAAGTCTCCTTTACTTGAATAGAAATGAGCTGCAAAACCAGAGAGACGTAATTTAAATCTACTGGGTCCTAGTAGATTCTCTCCATTCTGGCCAAGAAATAAGGTTCTTCAACACGGAACCCCTCTCTATTATTTCACAGTTCCTTCCTAGAGTATATGAAGATAGGTTGTCTATACTGGGGAACCTCCTCAGGTCTCATTTACTTGAATAGAAATGAGCTGCAAAACCAGAGAGACGTAATTTAAATCTACTGGGCCCCAGTAGATTCTCTCCATTCTGGCCAAGAAATAAGGTTCTTCAACACGGAACCCCTCTCTATCATTTCACAGTTCCTTCCTAGAGTATATGAAATAGGTTGTCTATACTGGAAAACCCTTTAAAGTCTCCTTTACTTGAATAGAAATGATGCAAAAACCAGAGGGCCCCAGCAGATTCTCTCCATTCTGGCCAAGAAATAAGGTTCTTCAACACGGGACCCCTCTCTATTATTTCACAATTACTTCCTGGAGTATATGAAGATAGGTAGTCTATACTGGAGAACCTTTTCAAGTCTCATTTACTTGAATAGAAATGAGCTGCAAAAACAGAGAGACGTAATTTAAATCTACTGGGTCCCAGTAGATTCTCTCCATTTTGGCCAAGAATAAGGTTCTTCAACACGGAAACCCCTCCTTATTATTTCACAATTCCTTCCTAGATATATGAAGATAGGTTGTCTATACGGGGGAACCCTTTAAAGTCTCCTTTACTTGAATAGAAATGAGCTGCAAAACCAAGGGCCCCAGCAGATTTCCTCCATTCTGGCCAAGAAATAAGGTTCTTCAAAATGGAAACCCCCTCCTATTATTTCACAGTTCCTTCCTAGAGTATATGAAGATAGGTTGTCTATAATGGAAAATTTTCTTTCAAGCCCTCCTTACTTTGAATAAAATGAGCTGCAAAACCAGAGAGACGTAATTTAAATCACTGGCCCTAGTAGATTCTCTCCATTCGGGCCCAAGAAATAATGTTCTTCAACACGGCACCCCTCTCTATTATTTCACAGTTCCTTCCTAGAGTATATGAAGATAGGTTGTCTATACTGGGGAACCTCCTCAGGTCTCATTTACTTGAATAGAAATGAGCTGCAAAACCAGAGAGACGTAATTTAAATCTACTGGGCCCCAGTAGATTCTCTCCATTATGTCCAAGAAATAAGGTTAATCAACAAGGGACCCCTCTCTACCATTTCACAGTTCCTTCCTAGAGTATATGAAGATAGGTTGTCTATACTGGAGAACCCTTTAAAGTCTCCTTTACGGGGGTGAATTTGTCCTCTATTTCTCTCCGTTGGGCTTTAGGGGACGAGGGCCGTGTGACGATCCCGCAGCATTGTATCACCACAGTATTTGTTTTCACCTTTTATTCCAGACCTTACTTGATTACATAGGTGTATGTGATTATGTCTCTTATACATAACTGCGTATGGGTACCACTGTTTTGTGTTTTTTTTTTTTTTGTTTGTTTGGGTTTTTTGGGGGGGGGTTACTCTTTAATTATTTTTTGTTTTCTTTCTTTAGTGAAGATGGAGCGGTCTTTTGCTTCATCCTTATTATTATGATGCCAAAGTATGTCATTCGTGCTATTTTGTACTTTCATTGCTTAGTACATTTCTTATTTGTACTAATGGTGCCTTATATTATTTCTTTGTGTTTCAAGTGGTATCTCATCTATTGGACAGTTATTGTATGTTTTTGTTATTGAAAATTTAATAAAAATTATGTTTACAAAAAAAAAAAGTCTTGAATAGAAATGAGCTGCAAAACCAGACGGCCCCAGCAGATTCTGGCCAAGAAATAAGGTTCTTCAACACGGGACCCCTCTCTATTATTTCACAATTCCTTCCTGGAGTATATGAAGATAGGTAGTCTATACTGGAGAACCTTTTCAAGTCTCATTTACTTGAATAGAAATGAGCTGCAAAATCAGAGAGACGTAATTTAAATCTACTGGGTCCCAGTAGATTCTCTCCATTCTGGCCAAGAAATAAGGTTCTTCAACACGGAACCCCTATCTATTATTTCACAGTTCCTTCCCAGAGTATATGAAGATAGGTAGTCTATACTGGAGACCCCTTTTCAAGTCTCATTTACTGGAATAGAAATGAGCTGCAAAATCAGAGAGACGTAATTTAAATCTACTGGGTCCCAGTAGATTCTCTCCATTCTGGCCAAGAAATAAGGTTCTTCAACACGGAACCCCTCTCTATCATTTCACAGTTCCTTCCTAGAGTATATGAAGATAGGTTGTCTATACTGGAGAACCTTCCAAGTCTCATTTACTTGAATAGAAATGAGCTGCAAAATTAGAGAGACGTCATTTAAATCTACTGGGTCTCAGTAGATTCTCTCCATTCTGGCCAAGAAATAAGGTTCTTCAACACGGAACCCCTCTCTATCATTTCACAGTTCCTTCCTAGAGTATATGAAGATAGGTTGTCTATACTGGAGAACCCTTTAAAGTCTCCTTTACTTGAATAGAAATGAGCTGCAAAACCAGAGGGCCCCAGCAGATTCTCTCCATTCTGGCCAATAAATAAGGTTCTTCAACACGGGACCCCTCTCTATTATTTCACAATTACTTCCTGGAGTATATGAAGATAGGTAGTCTATACTGGAGAACCTTTTCAAGTCTCATTTACTTGAATAGAAATGAGCTGCAAAATCAGAGAGACGTAATTTAAATCTACTGGGTCCCAGTAGATTCTCTCCATTTTGGCCAAGAAATAAGGTTCTTCAACACGGAACCCCTCTCTATTATTTCACAATTCCTTCCTAGAGTATATGAAGATAGGTTGTCTATACTGGGGAACCCTTTAAAGTCTCCTTTACTTGAATAGAAATTATCTGCAAAACCAGAGGGCCCCAGCAGATTCTCTCCATTCTGGCCAAGAAATAAGGTTCTTCAACATGGAATCCCTCTCTATTATTTCACAGTTCCTTCCTAGAGTATATGAAGATAGGTTGTCTATAATGGGGAATTCTTTCAAGTCTCCTTTACTTGAATAGAAATGAGCTGCAAAACCAGAGAGACGTAATTTAAATCTACTGGGTCCTAGTAGATTCTCTCCATTCTGGCCAAGAAATAAGGTTCTTCAACACGGAACCCCTCTCTATTATTTCACAGTTCCTTCCTAGAGTATATGAAGATAGGTTGTCTATACTGGAGAACCCTTTCAAGTCTCCTTTACTTGAATAGAAATGAGCTGCAAAACCAGAGAGATGTAACCTAAATCTACTGGGCCCCAGTGAAAAATCTATAAAGAAAACCAGCCCCACCATATGTCAATACTGGGGTCTTATGTAGCAGAGGTGCCTCCTCAGGTTTTCAGGCTCCGAAGCCCAGGGATGTTTTTGAAAGGATCGTAGACTTTTTACTGCTCAGTTATGACTACGTGGGTGAATACTTTTTGATCCAGTTGTTCTCTATCCAATAAGTCAATACAATCTCCCATAATAACTGAGTAGGAGCAATGGGCCTTATTTATCAAAATTCTCTAATTGTAAGACTGTCTAGGTTGCCTATAGCAACCAATCAGAGCTTGTTCATTTTTTTTTTAAACCACTCATCTAATATATTCTTTAAAATTGTCCCAGTTTATCCACTTCTGCTTCCACATAACGGCATGAAAAATCTCATCTGTCGAGCTTGCTTGTCAAGAAAATTTAAGAAAATACGTCTTGCATAAAAATGTTATGGATGATAACATCTGGCAGCTGTGTAGAATTTGTCATTTTACAAGAATTCATGCAAGACCAAAAAATGAACTCTGCAACATTTTAATTCCCGCACTGTGATTATGGCGGAGTGATTAGTTTATAGCGAGCGCTGGGCGTAGAATCAGTTTATACAACAAGCCAAGGAACATGACTTGTTGTTGTCTTCTAATGAAATGAGAACCTTCGCTGTTAAACGTTTTGGTGGAAGTAATATCTCTGTTTTTATTACTGCATTGTAATGCCGCCCAAGCCAAGAACAACATTCACAACTGGACATATTTCTCAGTTTAATTGAAAACATTTACGAACGGAGCACTATGACTGAGGCCCTCCAGATCCTGCCTGAGGATCGCTCCAACTGTGAGCTTCTTACAACATCTAGAGGAAGGGCCAGAATGTGCGGGCAGCTTTATCGCCCTCTTGACTGGAGTGACTGGCCTTGAAGAATTTAAAGGGGTTCTCCAAGATGGACAATCACTCCTTTTTTTGAGACAGGTTCCTTGGTTGATCACTAAGGGCCACATGTATGAAAACTATTGAGGTCTAAAATTCACTTTGTGGCCCATAGAAACCAATCAGGGCCCCTCTCATTTCATATAGTGCTCTGGAAAAATGAAAGGGGCGCTCTGATTGGTTTCTATGAGCAACAAAGAGTTTTAGACCGAGACAGTTCTCATACATGTGGCCCAAAGTGTTTCCCTGTTAGGTGATCAGCTGTAATCTGTGGGGAAACCTGGAAGTGTTTTCCTGCAGCGTTTCCACAGGGGGAATTAAAGAGGATTTTCCTAACTAGCTGTTTCATAGAGTCTGCTCTTCACAGCCAGCTTCAGGTTTCCACTTCCTGTTCTGGCTGTGGACAGTTCTATAGTAGTCACTGACATTTTAGCTCTGCTGTTCCTTGTCAGTAACAAATATAATCAAGCTTCTTTGCTGCTGATAAGACACAGCAGGGAGTGACATCACTTTCCACTTCCTGTTCTGGCTGTGGGCAGTTCTATAGTAGTGACATTTTAGCTCTGCTGTTCCTAGTTGAGCCTGTTAGAGGGACATTGGGGATGGAGAGGTTTTAACAGCATGGTAGAAGGCTACAGAGCTCTAAGGGGTTAAAGTTTGACAGTAACAAACTTAATCAAGCTCCTATGCTGCTGATAAGACACAGCAGGGAGTGACATCACTTTCCACTTCATGTTCATGCTCTACAGCAGTGTCAGACATTTCAGCTTTGCTTGTCCGAGTTTAGCCTGTTAGAGGGATATGTGTGATTGAGGGGTTATAACTTCAGGGTAGACGGCTACAGAGCGCTAAAAAGTTAAATTCTGTCAGCCATAAACAATCAAGCTCCTGTGCTTCTGGTAAGACACAGCAGGGAAGGACATCACTTTCCACTTCATGTTCAGGCTGTGGGCAGTTCTAATGCAGTGACTGACATTACAGTTCTGCTGTTCATAGTTAAGCCTTTTAGACATTGGTGATGAAGGTGTTCTAACTGCAAGGTAGAAGGCTACATAGCTTTTAAGGGGTTAAAGTCTGTCAGCCATAAATAAGCTCCTGTTCTGCTGATAAGACACAGTGGGTCACATTACCATCCCAACAGGGCTGCTAGAGTGGAGAGAGGTGGATGACAGCCTAAAAAACCTTATATAAACCAGCAGGAAATAAGAACTACTCTAACTCTGAAAGGAAGCAAAATCAAAACAGCAATGTATTTCGTAATAGTCTTTATTTTCCTTTACCTACATGCTTAAAGCTAATCAATGTGATGGGAATACCCCTTTAAGTTTCCTTAGACCTGTTGAGGTGTTGGCTCTAGAGAGGAGGACCTTGAGGTGATGCAAACCACCCTAGATAGGGTGAGGGAGATCTGAGTGCCCAAAGCCTCCTAAAAAGGGTCCAGTTAAGAAAACCCAACTCTGTTAGACAATTCTATGTTAATAGTGGCGGACCCTCTTTTGAGGAACCTGCTGTAGAACCACCCACAATACGAACAAGAAGTGGGAGTCTGAAGCTGGCAGTGAGGAGCAGTCTATGTGAAGCAGCCAGATGGGAATATTCCTTCAAAAAGATGCAAAGGGTTCTCCTGCCTAGAGTAGGTGGATTTAGTAACCTAAACTGGGAGGACTCCATATTGAATTTTCTTCCTTTTTTTCCCCTTTTATATACATGCAAAATTTGGATAGTGTTAAAAGAGGATCAACGTCCGGTCAGAAGAAAATGAAAATTTTCGACAAAGTAGTGGTTTATATTATGAAACCTTTTTGAATACGGAGATATAAATATTCCATTTTAGGAGGAAATAGTGGTTGGATTTCTACACCTTTAAGAATTTTATTGTCACGGGGGCTGGTACAAATTCTACATTACCGTTGATTGAAGTTTTTTTTTTTAAGTTTTAAGAGATCTTAAAGAATTCTGTATTTTTTTAACACTTCTATGTGCAGTTTTTCAGATGTGTTTCTTGGCAAATAATGCCCCTTGTTCCATATGCTGGGACACTGTTGCTCCATGCTGCTCAAGACTGTGGTCCCATTCATTTAAATGAAGCTGATCTGTCTCCTAGCAGTGTGGAATACTTCACCCTGAATAGGGCCTATTGTGTTTACCGCCTTAATGATTCAGCGCTCACACAGTATGAGTTCTGAGCCCGGTGAAGGTGATACAGAGGTATGACGGGGTATGTGGAGAAGGGAGGGGGTTATCTCAGCTCCAAGTCAGCATCAATAATTACAGAATGTCTTACACTGCTTCTAGTTTGTTAACTATCTGTAACCTAGAAGGACTCATGCACACGGTCAGCGAGCCTTGTGCCATACAGTGCATATTATTCTTCATGAAGGAACATGGAAGTTTCTTGGGGGACGGGGGTTTCCTATTGGTTTTATAACGATTTGTAAGAAAAAATTTCTGTCATGCTCCATCAAATGCCATAATACGCAAGCAGTGTTTCTAGGGGAAAATACAGTGCCTCATGGAGGCACTATAGGGCGGTACACAGAGTACTTATGGTATTCCACAGGGTCTATGCCCACAGAAATGCGTATAGTTGACTGCTTTTGAGAAACTACATCAGGGATAACCTGGGCACCAACATTTTTTGGAGATATAGCTGTCTCTTAATATATAGGTCTTGCCCCTGAAAGATACACACCTCCATTAAAGTGCACCTAAATTACACCATTCAGATCCTGGCACCCCCACCCCAGACCCTCACACTATGTAAGTCCAGTTACTCTTTAGACTATGTGTGTTATATATATAATATATATATAGATATATTATAATATATAATTATATATATATATATATAATCTATATATATAATATCCAAGGAGATCACGGCACTCCAAAATTGGCAGAAAATGAACAAAACTTTTATTCCAACATGTCCAGTTTTGTTCATTTTTTGCCAATTTTGAAAATGCCGTGATCTTCCTTGGATATTTATGGGACCGGAGGCTCTGGTCGTATAATCGCTGGCACCCATTTATTATACAAAAGTATTTTTATAGAGTGCTGCCTGCTTACTAATTTTTATATATATATATATATATATATATAATATATATATATATATATATATTATATATATATATATATATATATAATATATATATATATATATATGAAGTCCTGGACTTACAACTTTCCGACTTACATCTGTCCCCTAGTTACAACCGGAGACTTGTGGGGCGTGCTGGCACTTGTTGTTCCATGTTTCACAGCAGACAGTAGCTGTGGAATGACGAGTACCAGCATGCCACAGCAGCACATGAGGTGAAAATGAGGTGACATCTTCTTAACAGAGGCACAGACAGCAAAACAAACGTAAAAACCCTTTCCTGCACTATCCAAAAGTAAAAAAAAAACTTTTGTGCTGGAGTTACATTTAACAAATGTGCCTGTATCGACTTACATACAAATTCAATTTAAGAACAAACCTCCTGTCCCTATCCTGTTCATAACCCAGGGACTGCCTCTATGTGTATGTATGTGTATATATATATATATGTATGTGTATGTATATATATATATATATATATATATATATATATATATATATATATATATATAATGTTACTGTGTCCTGTGTCAGAATGTAATCAAAATACTGCCACATGTGGTTGGATGGCCCCTTGGCTTGTTAAGATGGTAAGACACGTATATACGACACAACGGACTGGTGAGTGTGGACCAAAGTGTCCTGTGCAGTTTAAACAGTAAGGTGTCAATTCTCCCTCTATTGGCCCACACACACATATATATTGGTCCGCACTCATCAGTCCGACGGGTAAAATTAGGTGGTTTAGTGAAAAAAATGCTGTAATCCAAGTGTAGCAGAAAGATGCTTGTGTTTCGCTCAGATTATGTTCACATTACGTATTTGTGGGGCGTACTTAGTCGCATAATTACTCCCAAGTACTCCCTGCAAATATGGTAAAATCAATTAAGTACTGTGTAAAATACAGTATGAGATGGACAGTACAAATCACATTGGAGGGGAACTGCTCATCCAAACTCACTCCACTGTGCCCTGCACTCAGCAGTGTAGTGAATGGATATCCATATAAAGAGAGGGAGTGTGATTGTAGTCCGTGTCCTGGGCCTTTAGGTGGAGGCTATTTTTATTACCATATCTACTGGTATGTAGATGTACATATACAGTAGTGCATGAAAAATGCGGAGCAGCTGGCAGTTTCAACCAATGGGATGGCTGCCTTCATGCTCACAGTACAAGTCGAAAAATTTAAAAAAATAATCTGATTGGTCGTTTTGGGAGGCTGCCCCCGCCCCCTCTTTTGTCTTCACCAGTCTTCAGACTACAGCTTGTTTCCACTGCAGGGGGGTCATACAGATTTAACATCTCCTAAAATAAAACAGCACAAATACTTTTATTTATATGTGTGCTTTTTTTTTTTTTTACAATTATTTCTTTTTTATTTCATTTTCAATCCCTTCACAATCTGAGGTCTGTGTAATGGAAACCACATGTCTGCCCAGAACTAAATAATTACAAAACAAGAATCATAGGCAGTGCCAGGAAAATGGGTATTGTCAGAGCAATTATATTTTATTTACGGCTTTCCCGTTTCTGGATCGCAATGTTCCTGTTTTTATGCTGATGCACAGAAAAGAAAAAAAAAGGCCAGTTGTAGACACTAAAGTTGGGGTCTCTTTTGTTCTGGAGGGAGTGAGGGGAGAGCATTACAATAGGGTTTTCTAGTATCCGCTGGCTTTAAACTTGAATATAATGAATATGGTTGTGGTAATAGCTTTATCACCAGGTTGATGCTGCATAGAAAAATAAAAATAAACTAGTAAAAGGGTTTAGCAATTGGTTGGCGCTAAAAGTGGCTTCATAGAACACCTCTTGCTCTGGAGTAGTCAGCTTATCAATATGAATGAAAGCGCCAGGACATCATGTGAGCAGCTCATTTATAAAAAAAACACTTTACATGTGCACCCAATTATCAAAAGGGGGCGAGTCCCCCAGTTATATGAATAGTTGGGGGTCTCAGCAGTTGCGCCCCCCACTCCCAGTGACTGAGCATTAATGATTTATGTTGTTAACATACACCCTACATACTGGATATAGTATTAGAAAACCCTATAAAGGGATCCTACACACATTTACCTCTGCTCTAATAGCAGGGCTTGCAAGGGCAGCTGTGGGGACCACATCATGGGCATATTATCCAGGCCAATTAAAAAAAAGGCAAACTTTATATAGGATATAGGACTATGTTGTTTTTAGTTATGTTTGAGATATATGCTAAGAGAGATAGGATAGATTAATAAATAAGACATACAGTAGATAGTAGATAGATAAATGCTCGATAGATGATAGATAGATAGATAGATAGATGATAGATAGATAGATAGATAGATAGATAGATAGATTATAGATAGATAGATGTATATGAGATAGATAGATAGATAGATAGATAGCTATGAGATAGAAGATAGACAACAGTTAAATAATAGACAGATATGAGATAGATAGAAGATAAGTAGATGCTAGATATATATATGAGATAGAAGATATATAGATATGAGATAGATTGATAAATAAATAAATAAATAAATAGATGCTAGATAGATAATAGATATGAAATAGATAGATGATAGATTTGAGATAGAAAATATATAGAAGAAAGATAGATAGATCCAATTTAAAAAAGGCAAACTATATAGGACATAGGACTATGTTGTTTATAGTTATGTTTGAGATATATTCTAAGAGAGACAGGATAGATAGATTAATAGATAAGACATAGAAGTAGATAGATAAATGCTAGATAGATGATAGATAGATAGATAGATAGATAGATAGATAGATATGAAGATAGCTGGATATGAGATAGATATCCAAAAACAAATGTCGCAACACTCTAACTGAAATAACAAAAAAACAAACATACTTTATTACCCCACGTGATGAGACATGGGGTGATAAAGTATTTTAGTTTTTTTATTTGCCTTACAGTGCTTCAACATTCTTTTTTGATTATTTCATATGCCTGTGGTCTGGACATATGAAGCTGGCACTGGTTGTTTTTTTCTGAGTGCTGCATTTTTTTTTAGATGGATAGATATGAGATAGGTAGATAGACAGACAGCCCAACATTTTGTATAAGCAATCTATTACAACAAATGAAAGAAGCGTTTCAGAGAATTCCGCCATTAGTGATATAAATAGATTGATAGAGATATAGATAGATGGTTAGATATTAGATAGATAGATAGATAGATAGATAGATAGATAGATAGATATGGGATAGATAGATAGATATGGGATAGATGGATGGATAGATAGATAGATAAAGAGTGATAGATAGATAGGGATAGATGGATGGATAGGGGATAGATATGAGATGTAGATGGATGGATGGATGAAGAAGATAGAAAAGTGTATGGGATAGTGAATAGATAGATGATATGAGGTAGATAGATATGGGATAGGATAGATAGATAGATAGTGATAGATAGATAGATATGGGTAGATAGATAGGGATAGATAGATAGATAGAATGGAGATAGGATAGTGATAGATTAGATAAAGATATGGGATGATAGAAATAGATATGGGATAGTTTGGGTTTAGATAGAAGATAGAAGATAGATAGATAGATATGAGGATAGATAGAATGGATTGGGATAAATAGATATAAAGGATAGAAGAAGACAGATAGTAGGGATAGATAGATAGATAGATAGATGGATAGAATATGGAATTTAATAGATAGGATAGATATGAGATAGAAGATAGATGGGGGGTAGATAGAAAGATAGATATGGGATGATGGATAGATATTAGATAGATAGATAGAGAAAATAGTTTAGAGATAGAAGATATGATAGATAGATAGATAGATAGAAAGATAGATAGAAAGATAGATAGATATTAATAGATAGATATGAGATAGATAGATAGATATTAGATGGATAGTTCTACGTATCCAGACAATTGGATAAAACGTTTTTGGGATACAGTCAAAAATTGAACTGTCTAGTGACAAGTAACCTGCTAAACAAAGGGACAAAGGCATCAGCCAGCCAAGTGCTGTGGCTTCAGGTTGAGGGGACAGTGCCGGCTCTCTAATCCCTACATGCTATTTGTGGCTTGGGTGTTAGTGTTTTGCCAACTGAATGTGCTATAAACAGCCAGCAAGAAAAAAAAATCAATCTGCCATCCGCCGACATATACCTCTCTTTTCCGCTCATTGTCAGCCTCTGATTGATGGTGTTGTTCATTAATATGGGGCGATTGTCAGCTTTTCCTGAATAAATATAAAAAGTAACAAAGAGAGACCCCACCCTTTCAGGCCTCGCTATATTATTTCCTATCCCCCACCTCTGCTCTGAGCAGCTGCCAGGGGGAAACTTCTTGTCAAGCAGAAAATCATGTCCATTGGTTCTTAAAGGCAGGGAATTAGATTTCCTAAATACATGGGGGTTTATGTAAAGGGAGCAGGTGGAGGGTACAATGAACCTGCTCTATCGTATCATACGCCTTTAGCAAAATGAATTTATTTTCTACCCCGGGCAGGGTCCTGGAGGGGCTTAAGGATTTCGTTTAGCAAATGTCCATACAAAGCGAGCAGGACGTGAAAGCAGCAAGTTTATCAATGACAATTCACTCTTGTACAAAGTCAATGGCGACGTGCAGGCTGCAGCTTTTTATGCTTTCGATGGAATAAAATGATAATTAATCTAATACTCAAATTTAGAGGTTAATTTATGTGACTTTTCTATAGAGGTGACTGTAGGGTTGATTCAAAACATATGCGGACTGTAAAGTCTTACTCATACTGGGGTAAATACTTGCATAAAGCCCAGGCGCTGGAACAATTATTTTTCTTCTAAATTCTCTTTGAATCTCTATGACCAAACCCCTTTGTATACTCCATGTAGATTTTAAGGCACATGGTGGTATCAAGTGTAATCAACCTTTTGAAACCAGGGGCCACATCTATGAAACTGTTTAGGTCTAAAACTCACTCTTTTTCCCATAGTAACCTTGGGGAAAAAAGTGAGTTTTAGACCTAAACAGGTTCATACATGTGGCCCCTGATGTACTAAATGCACCCTCTAAATCCTGTTAAGCCTTCCCATAGATCAGGGGCATGAAACTCATTTTCTCCGATGGCCACATCAGCATTTTGGTTGCCTTCAAAGGGCATTGGTCCATTACATAGTCAGTAAAAGGCCAAGATGTCTTCCAAAGTTATATAACAGCCAGCGTCTTACACCTCTTTAGCAGTGAGCTTCCTACCTTGGAGGGTGGCTAGGGTGTTTGGATAAGGCTGTCAGAGCTTTGCCACCATCTGTGAGTTGCTTAACAGAGCAGTGTGGAGGTATATGCTGGAGCACTTAATGCAAGATGGCACCCACTCTAGGGTTGGCACTACTACCTCTGCCAATCTTTGACTATGTCCTCCAGGGAAAATGGAGAGCTAGGCCTTATATAACTGGACCTTGTCTATTCTTGCTCACTGTGTCTAAGCTTTCACAGGCTAGATAGAATGTGGCGGGCCAAATTTGGCCCTCGGGCCTTGATTTTGACACATGCCAAAGATGAACTAATACATAGTTGTCAACTTTTGAAGGCCCCAGCTGGGGGATTTAAACTCCACCCCCCAGGAAAACCAACCTTTGAAGCACCAAATCTGTGAGATTTAAGCCTTACCTCCAGGAAGGCCAAACTCTGAAGCCCCCAATCTAAGAGACTTAAGTCCCATCCCCGGGAAGGACCTTAAAATGGAAGACCACCACTGAAAAGCCCACTTATGGGTGGATTTTGCATAAACCTTGGCCCTTTTGCAACCAGATTTAGGGTGACTCTTCTAAAAGATTTGGGACCATCGGTAAGTATGAGTTACAAGGTTCTTTCCTTAAAGGAACGCTCTAGGTACACATTTTGTTATGCCTACTATGGGGTCAGAACACAACAAAAAGAATCTCTCTCTGATATTAAAGGGGTTGTCTCACTACAAGGATTGCTTTTTATGTTAAAGATCTTGCAAAACCAAGTTACTTTGCAATATGTGTCCATTAACAGTCTCCTACCTATTCTGAGATTTCCCCTCTTGTATGGGCTGCATCAGCTCCTTAGGTCGCTATAGCTACAGACCTGTTCATTCTCTCATGATAGGTTGCCAGCACTGATTGCTATAGCTACAGACCTGGCTTCTACTGCAGCCTAGTAGAAGCCAGTAAACACACCCCTGAATTCAAAATGAAACCAAAGGGAAAACATACGAGGTAAGATGAATCATGTAGTGAGACAACCCCTTTAAGGTAACAGAGATCTCCAGTCCATCCTAGATTTCTGCTTCCCAGACCTTTCAGTACGGTTTAGATTTGGGGTGGACTCGAGTCAACCCGGTGGCACCAAACCAAGGACAATGTGGTCACATCATTCCTCACCCAGGAAGGGCGGTCAGAAACGAAATGGCGATATGTAGTTAACTTTTTAAAAAATTAAGATAAAAACACGTACTAGTATGTTTTTCCAAAAATGCCTTCAATATTTAAACTCAGCGCCACATTATTTGGGTTCACCATGGTTTCAGAAGGTTTTCCTTTTGCAAATTAGAAAGTCATTTTTCCCTTAATTCCAAAGGGGCAAAGCCAATCATTTACCTTGGGCTAAGTTGTTAGACTAAACAATTGGCAACGATGTAAATGTCCTCATAACGACTATAATTTTTTTCTGTTTTGTCAATGTCAGCTACAAATAGCAGCAAAATATATCGCCGCAGATTACTGAGCTACAATTTACTTCTCTGAAGCTTTTATAGTCTGTTTGGGAATGTCTTTTTAATTATCCAGGACTAAATACCACATGTTGGCTACAGTAGCACTTTCTCAGTCGAAACAGCACAAGTATAATCAAAGTCAATTTCTACCACATTTTCAGAGCAACATTCGTCTTTTCACAGGTGGGCAATTTAGTAAGTTTGGAAATTTACCATCTAAGAGTAACTATCCTGTGTAGATAACAGTAGCACTTGTCCAGTTAGAAAAGCACTTTTGTGATGACTGTCAGTCTTTGCAACAGAAAGGGAAGATCTCTCCTTAGGGAGAGCGTCTATATAGGCGTGTGGAGATTCGAAATAGCCTTTTTGCACTCCACGAAGTATCTGCATATCACAAGGCATTATGGGAAAGGAGCTGAGAAGCTCAAGCACCCTCTGTTGGATGTAACAAATCCTCAATTTGCTTTTGACGCCCTGGGTCTTTGGAAAGCAAGAAGCGCTTGAGAAAGGGGGCGTGCCTTCCTCCGAAACGGCGCGTGCTTGGCATTCTGGGTAACACAGACTACCGCTAGGCCGTTCAGCTACTTCAGCATACAGACCCTGAGATGTTGGCGTCTGGAGCTTGTCTGTGAGACCAGCAATCCATCATTGGACTACAGGTTTTTACTGCCATTTAAATATTAATATTAAAGATTTGATTGTCTATGAACTATCTGCTGTTACATATACGTTTATATTAAAGAGCACGAAGGTTAAAAGCTATTCCTGTGGGTAAACGACACACTTTTCTATGGAGATAGATTGCATGGGGCAGGTGGGGTCCCGCCTGATGTCGTTATACTGAAGCTTAAAATCTAAAGTGCACGATATATATAAAGGTAAAGTAACTGGCCACTGTGACACAGAGAAGGAATTACTTTCCTCCCGAGCCTGTAAGAAGATTTTCTTATCAGGAAAATGAATGACTTCCTCACAAAGAAAGACAGCCAGTGCAGAGAAGGCGAAACATACACAGAAAGAGCTTAAGAGTCTTAAGAGTCAGGGGAAAAGGGTGTGGCTTTCAAGACTGCCCTGAAAAAAGTCAAACCCTTTTGGTCACCTGATCTCCAGGGCTTGACACAGAGCTGTTTCCTGATGTTAAACTGCAGGAAGCTCACAGAAAATAATTCAAAGTGTTTTTCAAAAATGCCTAAGTTTGGGAGAGATATTATATGGAAAATATTTTTTTCCACTGCACAACCCTTTTTCAGTCGACAACTCTATTTTAGAATTTTTCTAATTTTATTATACTTTTTTAAAGAGTCTTAAGAGTCAGGAGAAAAGGGTGTGGCTTCCAAAACTGCCCTGAAAAAAGTCAAACCCTTTTGGTCACCTGATCTCCTGGGCTTGACACAGAGCTGTTTCCTGATGTTAAACTGCAGGAAGCTCACAGAAAAAAATTTAAAAAGTGTTTTTCAAAATCCAAGTTTGGGGAGATTTTTATTGGAAAATATTTTTTTCATGCACAACCCTTTTTCATGGACAATTCTATTTTAGAATTTTTAAATTTTATTTTACTTTTTAAAGAGTTTAAGGTCGGAGAAAAGGGTGTGGTTTCCAAAATGCCTGAAAAAAGTAAAACCCTTTTGGTCATGATTCGGGGGCTTAACAGGCTGTTTTGTGTTAAATGCGAAGTCACAGAAAAAATTCAAAGTGTTTTCAAAAATGTAATTTTTGGGAGAGGATATAAAAAATTTTTTTTCCCTGCAAACCCTTTTCAGTGGACAACTTATTTAGAATTTTTTAAATTTTTATTATTTTTTTTAAAAGAGTCTTAAGAGTCAGGAGAAAGGGTGTGGCCCCAAAATCCCCTGAAAAAGTCAAACCCTTTTGGTCACCTGATCTCCTGGGCTTGACACAGAGCTGTTTCCTGATGTTAAACTGAAAATAAAAATTTAAAGTGTTTTTCAAAAATGCTAATTTGGGGAATTGGAAATATTTTTTTCCACTGAACAACGCTTTTTCAGTGAACAACTTTACTTTAGAATAAATTTTTCTAATTTTATTATTTAAAAAAAAATTAAAATTCTAGTTGTCTATGGCAATTTTTTTCCTTGCTGTAAAGAATTTACACGTGTATGGTATCTACAGATAAAGGTGTGGACGATATGATTGTCTCGTCAGGTGCTGAGGTCGTGGTGGCACCAGTAGCTGGTTGTCCTCTAGCCGGAAAGTACTAATATAACAAATATCCATGTGCCACCGTCATTAGCAAGAGGAACGCCCTGAATGGGTGGTAGGTAAAGTAACTGGCCACTGTGACACAGAGAAGGAATTACTTTCCTCCCGAGCCTGTAAGAAGATTTTTCTTATCGGGAAAAAAGATGACTTCTCCAAAGAAGACAGCATGAGAGAAGGCGAAACATACACAGAAAGAGCGAGAGCACGCAGAGAAGACGATTTAAGGGGTGAAGATAAATTTGTGGATTTAAAAGATGAAAAAATTAGTATCACAGGTAGCAGGGCAGACAGAAGAAGAAGAAGAAAGGAGGAATTAGTGATTGTGCCGCCTGGGTTATCATACACAGTCGGATGAAAAATTGATTGGAAATTAGGTTGCACAAGGAGATTATCTAAGGGCTCCTGTTCGTGGACCATATTTGACTATAAATCTATGAGAAGCAATGCCAGGGAAGCAGAGCATGAATAATGATGGCTAATTGTTTGCTATACAAATAATGTCAAAACAGAACCTATATTTCTTGTTTGGCTGACTTACTTCCGAGTCCCAGGGGAGAGACAAGGAATCAGGTCACTGATTACAGCATTAAATTTTGGGGTCACCTACCAGGATCTCTCAGCTTTTAATAATAATAGCTGTGTATTAAAGCCCGTGTAAAAAAATTTTGAACCCTTTAAGGCCGTTTTTCCCTTTTGTTTTTTTGGGGTTTGGTTTTTTTTTGTTTGATTATTGCCTCCTAAATCATGCAGAAGAAATATGACTGAGATTGTTATCCTTCCTAATCCCCGGTTTTAATGTTTCGTAAAGGGAATTAGAAAAAAGTTTGGGATTTTAAAAGAGGATCTTGGCACCTCCCGGTTGTTGTTTTTTCTAAAAACTTTTGTTCCCCCTGAAAAAAAATGTGGGATTTTC
>JAODAL010001478.1:65000-229576 GCA_025379985.1 Phyllomedusa bahiana | reverse complement strand
TAAGTTTTTAAAAAAAATATAATGATTCAAGTGCTGTAATAGAGAAGTATAATTATTTTTGTGGGACAACCCCTTTGGTTTCCCAATCTTCCCGTTTTGTGAGCTAAAGCCAGAAGTAAATCTTGTAGGAAGGAGTAGTACAATTATTTCCTTTATATTGTCTATTGTCTTTCAGTCCACTCTTAGGGTATGTTTACACAACGTTTTTCAGATCCATTTTTTGATCCGTTTTTTTGGACCCAAAACGGATTCAAAAAAACGCATCTAACAATGTGCAGTGTGATTTGCATTGGTTTCAATGTAAAACACGCATCTCCATTCAGACGAGTGATCGGTGCTGCGTGTTTACTTGCATCTTTTCAATGCATTTTTCAGATCCGTTTTAAGAATTGACATGTCAATTCTACTTGTTTTTTACGCAAGTGAAATACCCATAGGAAACAATGGGGTGCGCTTTTGGAGCCCGAAAAATGGATCCAAAAGCACAACATACTTTTGGGTACGTTTTGGATGCGCTTTTGATACTAAAAGCGCATCCGAAAAACACATTGGATTAAAATTTGAAGTGTAATACACTAATCGGCCGCTAGAATTCTCATTTCATATAGAAGAACTGTTTAAACTTTAGTAACCTAATGACCCAATAGAGGGCGCTTCCAGCATATTACATGTGTTTAATCTTATAAATCACTTTTTATATGTATTGCATTATATAAAAGCAGTTTTTAGTAGAGAATGGGTGTTTATAGTTTTTACTAATGAATTTATTAATGTTTTAGATAAATAGTTTATTATAGAATGTTGAGTGGTTTCAGTATAATACTGAAACCACTCAACATTCTATAAAAACTTTTTTATCTAAAACATTAATAAATTATTAAAACTTCTATAATTTCTTAAACACCCATTCTTTACTAAAAAAAATGTTTTTTATAATTCAAAAATAAGTAATGGGCATGTAAAAATTTTAAAAATTTATTTAGGGCTTCCTAAAAGGGATTTAAAAGTCAAAACATGTAAGAAACATGTAAAAAAAAAGAGGGTACTTATATTTTTGCGGGGAAAACCCGTTTAACCCCGGTCCTGTAGCAAAAGAGGGCGATGCTTTGTTGTCTAAGTCATACGACTTCACATTCTCTCTGTGTGGCCGCGTGGTTGATACCCTTTGTCGGCGTCCAAGCATACAGGTTCCCCTACGAAAGCCCCCGGTTGGGGGGAAAAAGGGAAATCGGAGACGAGCGGGCGGTCAGGTGCGTGCGTGCGACGTTTGGGGAGGCCCCCCCTTTTCAAGGGCTTGAGAAGGGGAGGGCCTCCCGAAACGTCGCAGCCGCCGCTGACCTCCGTGGTCTCCGAGTTCTCCTTTGTCCGCCCCCAACCGTGGGTTTCGTGGGGTCTGTTGAAAAGGGGCGCCGACGAAAGGTTCTACCACGCGGCCCAACAGAGAGGAATGGTGAAATCGTTTTGGACTTAGACAAAAAAAAATCGTCCCCTTTTTGTACAGGACTCGGGTTGAACGGGGTCTTTCCCGCAAAATATAAGTACCCCCCTTGTTTTTTTTTAATGTTTCTTAATGTTTGCGTTTAAAGTTTTAGGAAGTGTTAAATAAGTTTTAAAATTTTTCTGGCCCATTAATTATTTTTTGGGTTACTGTGGACGGGATTGAGAGTATATGGGCCAGTAGGGTCTAAATTTGTCATTAAATTAGTGGCCAAATTATATATAAGTGTTTATATAATTCAATACATATAAAAAGCGATTTATAAGATTAAACACATGTAAAATGCTGGAAGCACCCTCTATTGGGCTTTATCTGAAACACATGTAAAATGCTTTCAGTATACGCCCTTATTAGGCATTCTATTACACTACAACTTAAGTGAAAATGTAGGTCTTTAGGTTACTAAGATTAAAACAGTTCTTTAGATCAAATGAGACCTCTAGGGGTTGATTTAGTATATTACATACCCTTACATAATAATAATAATAATAATAATAATAATAATAATTTTTATTTATTTTGCCCCAAAACTTATTCTGCAGCATTTTTACTATTTAGAGGGTATACATACAGACATTACACATTAAAAGAACTTACAAATGAGACACAAGTTGTGAGGACCCTGCCGCGAGAGCTTACATCTATTATGGTGTATGGGTGAGACAAAGGGTTAAGAAGTCCCTCAGTTTACAATGGTCCAGACATGTTACATAAATAGGAGGTGGTGTACATAAAAGTTTGGTGACCCTGTCACCCTGACAGTACATCTATTTACAGATAAGTGCCTGTGAGTGCCCTAGTGTTAGGAGTGACAGATAGGTGTGATAGCAGGTGGGGGTTAGCAATTAGGGATCTTGATATGCCACCCTGAGAAGATGTGTTCTTAGGGCCCTCTTAAAACTGTGAGGGTTGTGAGTGTGCCTGATTGTCCGCGGTAGCATGTTCCAGAGAATTGGCGCCGCACGTGTGAAATCTTTGAGACGGGCATGGGAGGTTCGGATGATTGAAGAATGTAATCTGATATCATCAGCTGAGCGGGGGGGAGAGCATGGGTAGGGTGGAGACAGAGATGAGAGGGGAGGAAATGTAGGGGGGGTGCAGCACTGGGGAGAGCTTTATGGGTGAGGGTGATGAGTTTATGTTGTATCCTGGTACTGAATGGGCAACCAGTGCGTGTGACACAGGGTTAGAGGCATCATTATAGTGGCTGGAAAGAAAGACAAGCTTGGCTTCCACATTTAGGACAGATTGGAGAGGGGAGAGTTTTACAGAGAGGGGGGACCGATAAGCAGGGAGTTGCAGTAGTCAAGACGGAAATGAATGAGAGCAACAAATGAGGGTTTGAGCTGTTTCCACAGTGAGAAAAGTACGGATTTTGGAGATGTTCTTGAGGTGCAGATGACAGGAGCAGGCAAGGGATTGAATATAAGGGGTGAAAGACACACACTGGTGCCACACACTGAGACAGAAATAGCAGAGTTGGGTTGGTTAGAAGATGGTGGGAAGACAAGAAGTTCGGTTTTAGTAAGGTTTAGTTTCAGATGGAGAGAGGACATGATGTCAAAGACAGCGGACAGACAGTCACTGGTGTTTTGTAGCAGGGCAGGACTGATGTCCCGGGAGGAGCTGTATAGTTGAGTGTCATCAGCGTAGAGATGGTATTGGAAGCCAAATCTGCTGATGGTTTGTCCAATGGGGGATGTGTAGAGTGAAAAAAGGAGAGGACCTAGAACCAATCCCTGAGGAACCCCAACAGCAAGAGGAAGAGGAGAGGAGGTAGAACCGGAAAATGAGGGCACTGTTGGGGCGGTTCAGAGGGTAGGAAGAGAAACCAAAAGAGAGCGGTGTCCCGGAGGCCAATGGTGCTGAGCATTCTGGGGAGAAGGGTGGTGATCAGTGTTTTCAAACGCTGCAAAAGAGGTCAAAGGGGAAGCAGCAACAAGTATTTGCCCTGTGATTTAGCAGTGTGGAGGTCATTAGAGACTTTAACTAAAGCAGTTTCTGTGGAGTGTAGGGTGCGGAAACCGGATTGTAGAGGATCGAGAAGATTATTATCAGAGAGATAGCGGATTAGGTGAGAGTAGGGCTAGCGTTCCAGGGTTTAGAGATGAATGGCAGATTAGAGATTGGTCGGGGAGTTGGAGGCAAAGATGGGTCCAGGGGAGGGCTTTTTGAGTAAAGGGGTTATGGGCGTGTTTAAGGAAGATGGGAAAAATCCCAGTGGAGAGAGAAAGGTTGAAGATTTCAGTAAGGGGGGGAGATGATAGCTGGGAAATGGATCTGGACAAGGTGTGAGGGAATGGGGTCACTAGAGCAGGTGGTGGGGCGATCTGACAGGAGAAGCCTGGACACTTCTTCTTCTGTCGTTGGGTCAAGGGCTGAGAGCAGACTAGAGGACGTGCCGAAGGGGACGGGATGGGTGTTACTTGAGGATTAAGATGCAATGTTTTGCCGGATACTGTCTATTTTGTCTTTGAAGTGAGTGGCAAGGTCTTCAGCGCAGAGGTCAGTGACTGGGGCCTGAGCTCTTGGCCTGAGGAGGGAGTGGAAAGTGTCAAATAGACGTTTGTATATTACTTAAGATTTTACCTTTTCAAACTACAACCTGTGTATATATATTGAAAAACGGATCAAAAAAACACATCAAAAATGCATGCAAAATGCATCCAAAAAAGCATCAGATGCAGCGTTTTTGGACACGTTTTTGGGATGCAGTTTTGATGCAGTTTTCAATGCGTTTTTCTTCTAGTGAAGAAATGGATCCAAAACGTCGTGTGAACATACCCTTAGGGTGCTTTCACATGGTGCATTTTTGATGCGTTTTTGGATGCATTTTCTGTGTAGAAAGGTACAGCAATTAATGCTGTACATTGCTGCACAAAAAAACGCATCCGAAAAATGCATCAAAAAACGCAACAAAAACACACCGTGTGAAAGCACCCTTAACTTCGATTCAAAAAACTTTAGTAGGATTTTTCTAAAAATGAAAAGTGTAGGGAAAAGGATATTGACTCTGTGTAACAGAGTTATCATTAGTATATTGAGTTTCAGTATTTTATTCTAAATGTACAATGAGCACATTGTACCTTCCTTTAGTGTACACAAAACCCAGGTTATATTTCAGGCTTATTTTACACTCTCATTACAGAGATCTGCTCATGGGTTTCATCGTTTAACACCAAAAGCAAGACATATGAAAACGTTTCATAATCTTTCCTTTAGGAATCTTTGTTTTCTTCAGTACTTGTTTCTTAGGATCTTAGGGACACAAATAAATGTATTGTAGACGCTGCAGCAGCACTAGTATGATCTATGATGGTGGGGGGCTCTGTTAGGCTATATTCACATTGAACTAATGGCTTTCGTTTAACATATCCGCTGGTGCAACCTCACAACGCATATATTTAATGGAGGTCACGACGGATGCTATTGTTACCTTCAGGGTCCTACTGTATAAATAATAAAATAAATAGAAATCTACTGAGACACTCTGCAATGCACTTTTTTTAAGCATTTCACTGGCAGTCAAAATCTGCTGATGTGTGTACTAAAGTATCAAATGGGTGCCATGACCTCTTATGGTTCCAGTGTGAAAAATATATTAATTTTACTTATTTGTTTTGTCTTTTGTCAGCAATATAGTGATATGTACTGTGCCAGTCCAATATAGACAACAACAAAAAAACTCTCTTGTGTTATATCAGCACCATTATAAAGAATTTTAAATATACTTTGTGCATATGCTGGGTGCTATTTCATAAAACATGCACAGTCGAGTCGTCAGCACATAGTTCTCATGAGGTCATGTGCTCTAAGCTTTACAAGGTATGTGATAGGCTCTCAGCACACATATCACTTGTTATTGTGGGTAAAAGTGGTGATTTATGAGAGCTGCAAAAGGCATAATTATTGGCTTTCAGGCCCAGGGTGGCAGCAACTGTAGTTTGTGAATTCTTCATGTGCTGTTGTATTAATAGTGTATCGTAAGTGGACAAATGACACCACTGTGAATAAGCAATGTGGGAACTGCAAAGCACCATGTGCCATTGATGTTTGAGGTGAGCAGTGGATACAAAGGCTGTAGTGATGCAGCGCACCACCAGAAGGAACCAGCGGGTTACTTGATGTATGTCTCAAACAACAGTTTAGCAAATCCTCCTGTGTGGGGTTCCAAAGCAGATAATCGGTCACTAGAACCTCTGCCAATGATGTTGCATAAGCAGAAAACGCTTCGATTTTCACGGCAGTACTGGAATTAGACCTGATTAGCAAAAGGGTTTTCTTCTTTATCAAATAAATGGACGTTGGTGTGTCAGGTGAGAAACCTTCAGACAAACACCCTGCAAACGGTCTTCCCTGAGCAGATGGGATCTTTAAGTAAGACAATGAGAAGTGTCAGACATTGGTTGGAAAACCATGACCAAGACTTGGCCTCCTAAATCTCCAGACTTGAACCCAATTGAGCATTTTAGGCCATCTTTGTGGTCATTTCATCAAAGGCTATGTTTTAAAGGGAAATGCAACATGGCATTTTCGGCAGTTTTAGGATTTTAAAACCGCCTAAAATACGATTGTTCAGGCAGAACATAGACTTTAAAAAGGAAAAAAAACGACCTGTAGTCTCCACAGGTCATTTTTTTCTCCACTTGTCTTTTGGCGCCGGTGTATTATACAACATGCCGACGCTTTTAGTTTTTTCTGCATCTTACCATACTGTACAATCAATTGTATAGGCGACGGCAAAAAAAAATGAAAACCGACTGCGGTTTTTGTGCAAAACGTGACACAAACCGCGGTCCTGCATCGGACAAAAAAAGCTCGACTTCCGGACGCTTTTTATTTGATGCGGGGGATTCACCCTTTAAACCCTTCCCAACCCTCCGCAGCGTGGGATGCACGGCAAGGCCCAAATCCTGTGAAATATTAACCTTATTGAGTCACTCCCAGTCTAACTGCAGTTCATGATGCACACAGCAGTTATTCTGGATATTAGTTGGTGACCATAATAATGTGACTTGACTGTGTATTAAGAAGACATCACAAAATATTATGTGAACACACTCTTACAGATTTAGCATTGGAGCCATTTATTACTTGAAGCCATTACATTCTTCTCCTAGAGAGAACAGAGAATGGTTCCTTAGAATGTGAATTTGAACAGCAGCTTCTTCAAAATCACTTTCATTTGATCATCAATTCAATAGTGAGATGTCAGCTTAATATGATAAATATACGTAATAAAAACCTATAAAGCAAAGAAGTCTAGAAGGGGTTTCGGGGGATAGAGGGAAGTGTTGATGGACACCAAAGTCTCATTTGATTGAGAGTGGGCACAGGTTCCCCAAGTAATTCAGTGATGTACTGAAAAGTTAGAAAGTTCTGGGACTCCTGACATGTCTGATATTGTAGGGCCCCTGAATTAATTTGTTTCCTATGCACTGCGAGCACAAGGATTCTCGCAGTTCAAGAAGTATGGAGAACTAGCAGAGAGTTACTAGACAGCTATAACCTGCAAACCAGGCATTTGTCAAAGATATGGAGCTAGTCTGGAAAGGAAAGATACTGCAGAAGGTAATCACCGCACAGCAAAAAGACATAATAATAATAATAACAACAGCAATAACTACGACAAAGTGATGTCTGGAATAATAAAGAGCTTCAACACTAGAAACGCCTGCCTGTCGGGCAGAAAATTTTGTAGCTCCGGGATGGCGCTCCTTTTTCAGAGAGGGCTTCGTCTGTCAACCCTGTGAAGTGGTTTAAAAGGGACCTACCATCCAATTTTTCTTTTCACTTTTTGGGCCCCAGCTGTTTTTTTTTTTTATTTGCTTAAACATGGTTGTCCCTGATTTTCCCCTAAAAATCCCCAAGCAGTGAGGGGGATTGTTTGGGATGGTCTTCTTTCTGGCCCCGACTTTGGTTTAAGAATTTAAAAATAATATCAGGTTACCGGATTACCCCCCCTTTACCCCCCCCCCCCCTTTCCCCATTTCCCCAAAAAAAAGAAACCCCTGTATTTTTTTCATTTTTTGGGCTCAGGGTTCTTGATAACCCTTATTTTCCCCGGGTTTGGGAGGGGAAACAATAGAGCAACCCATTTTTTTTTTTTTTAAAACCTTTTAAATTTGTAATGGAAAAAATAGAGATAAGTAGCGGGGCCGAAGTGAGATTAAGTCTGCCCTGTAAACAAAAGTTTTTTTCAAAAGAAAAAGGAAAAGATTTTATATGTATTTTTTTTTTTCGTAGGAATTTGCAGAAATAAAAAAACCATTGCCAAAAATTATAAAAAAAAAATACTTTTTCAAGAATATTGGTTTTAGCAAAAATACTTATTTCTGATGGCAGTGTCCCTTTAAAATCTGTCGAACAGTAAATGTAGAATATTTCAATCACTAGATGGCACTCTAGAGAAACGGGGACATTTTTAGATGGCCAGCTTTTTTTATTTTTTAAAGTGCAATTACTAATGGGGAGGGGGGTTTCACGGGGGAATAGGAGGGCAGACTACAAAATTAGGTTCTTCAGCTATGTATATCCCAAAAGGGGGAAAAAGTATTTGGATGTGGGGGGGGCCCATTTGGTAGATGTTGTATTTAAGGGGTTTAATAGGTGGCATTTGTAAAAGTGTTGGGGTGAAAGGCCCCCTGCTTTGGAGATAGGTGGTCCCAGTACTGATAATCACCCAAAAAATAATTTAAAAAAATTGGCTGAGTTTTAGTTTTGGCCCAAGCCAAGTTAAAAAAACTAAAATGTGAAAAAGGCTCCGGCCCCGAGGGGTTTTTACCCCAAAGATTTTTTTAAAGATTCCCGTTGGTTATGGGTTTTGGTCCCCCCTGTATATGATATTTAGAAAATTTTTCTGGTGACTGGTAAAAGTGAAAGGAGATTTGACGAAATACAGATGTATTTCCTTTTTTAAAAAAGGTTCAAAGTCTTTTTAGGTAATTATAGACCATTGATTTTAACATCTTTTGTAGGGAAACTGTTTGGGAAAGTCTTTTGGGGGACTTAAAACGGGAATATGTGGTTTGAAATAACATTTTAAGTGATTTTCAAAATGGTTTTATTTAAGGGGGCAGAAGTTGTCGGGACCAACCTGTTTCTATTTTTATTAGGAGGTAAAGGGGGAAATTTGGGGCCACCCCAGAGCAGCTGGGGGAATTATAGTGTTTTTAGTTTTGGGCAAAGGCTTTTGGGAACCTGCCCCGCATAAGTTTTTATTGGGTAAATTTTAAATTTTTGGAAAATTTAACAGTGTAAAATTTGGGGATTAAAAATGGCTATGGTTTCTTTAACCCCAGGGAGTGGTGGAAAATGACCCTATTGAGTAGCCCTTTGGGTTGTGAGTGGTGTGCCCCAGGGTCATTTTTGGGGTTTCCTCTTTTATTTAATATATTTTTTTAAACCCGTTTATATTGGGGGGGGATTAAAAGTACTGTTTCTAATTTTGCAGATGACACCAAGCTATGCAGGGTAGTGTAATCTATGGAAGATGCTCATAAATTGCAAGCAGACCTGGACACACTGAGTGCTTGGGCATCCACTTGGCAAATAAGGTTCAATGTGGATAAATGTAAGGTCCTGCATCTGGGTATGAATAATCTGCAGGCATCATATGTCCTAGGGGGAGAAAAACTTGGAGAATCACTTGTTGAGAAAGATCTGGGCGTTCTTCTTGACTACAGAAAAAAGCATTTCAGTGTCAATCAGCTGCCTCTAAGGGGAGCAAGATATTGGTGTGTATTAAAAGAGGCACGGTCTTGCGGGACAAGGATGTAATTCTACCGATGTATAAAGCATTGGTGTGGCCTCACTTGGAATATGCTTTTCAGTTCTGGCTTCGTTTTAGAAAAGTGCAAGGGAAACTAGAGGGTGCAAAGACGAGCAAAAAACTTTAAGGGTAATGGAGCATCTTAGTAAAAGGAGGGGTTTAAAAAGAATTGAACTTATTTAGTCTTAAAAAAAAGAGGCTACGTGGGGGACATGATTAATTTAATAATTTCTCAAAAGATGGTGAAAAACTATTTATTTTAAACCCCCCTCAAAAGCCCAAGGGCACATTCCATTCAGCTGGTGAAAAAAGGATTCAAACGCCAGAGGAGAAAAGCGTCCTTCACTGTAAGAACTGTAAATTGGGGGGAAACCCTCCCCTGAGGGTGGTAAGCAGGAACGTTGGGAAAGGCTTAGCCCTCCCTGAAACTACAAAATTTTAAATTTCGTATGTAGTCGTATAAAATTCTAAATCATTGGGATGGCAACTTGGGATCAGAAATGAAATTTTCCCTTTTGAGTGATTGGTTTTTGGGCCTTAGGGTTTTCAAAGCATTCACAGTGGGGGGAAACTATGCTTAAACCCTTATCCCCCCTCCTTCCCAATTTTCCCCACCTTTTGGGTTGAACTTGATGGACTTGTTTTTTTAACTGTCTATGTAAATGTTATGGTGTAGTAAATTTGGTAAAATCCCCGTTGTTTTATTATAAAAGGGTTTTCCCCCGTTTTTTCGCCCTAGAAAGCAATAGGAATGCACGATAATATGAAGAGTTTCATCACGCGTGCTGAAAGCCTGGAGGACTCTGTCCGAAACGACACTACGTTACCTTGTAAAACCCTGACGATGTAAATAAAAGCACATGCATTAATCACAAGCACTGTGGTACGGTTACTCTCTCTGGATGACACATACCTTTGGTTAACACCTCTGTCGATCCCTGGCTCATGTTTACACGAGCCAGCAGGTATTGTTGAGCTTCAGCCAGTAGCATGGGAAAATTTTTTTCTACAGAAGCAAATTGTTCAATTTTATGTTTGACAGAGGCCAGAACCTGCAAACGAAGAGGGAAAATAAATGTCATTTATGGTTTTCTTTGCTGAAATTACTTTTCTCCTCAGATGTTTAGGATGGGCGAGTGATTTCATGGGGTGAGAATGACCCAAATTTTCAACAAATAGCCTCCAAAATCCCAGAAGAGACAGAGCCCAAATCAGCTGAGGAAGCGAGGTGTTGGTTGTGAGGAAAGCGCTAATATAACGGCACCCTATTGCCCCCGAGTCCTGAGACTAAATGATCATTTAAATTCAGCTCTACCTCCGCAGCTAAAACCTCTCCAAACCTATGTTGAGGGCACACTGCCAGGCACAGTGAGGGATTTCACCCTTAACAATAAAAATGGATGTGATTTATATTTTACAACAGGTAGAAATCACTTGAAAGTTGGTAGGAAAATGACAAAAAATTTGGGAAACGTAATTTGATGTGTCCCTCTTTAATTGTGGAACAGGCAATACTGACACAGTAGTATCTCAATGGTATTCCATGGATTTCATTCTATATAATGTAGCTGTCATGGAATTAGAGATTTTGCCTCTAAACTGCTATGACCAGGATGTTATTAGTTTGAGTATTGACGCCAACATACACCATCAACCAGTAACGCCAATGATGCTATATGCATTGCAATCACCACACAGGCTCTGACTGGCCCACAGGGGAGTAGAAGGAACCCCCAGTGGTTCCCTATGCATGGTGAGAAAAACAGGGGGGAAAAAAGGCAGAAAGCAGGAGACAGAGTGGGAGAATCATGTGCAGTCTTGTACAGTAGATGTAGGGTGTGCCCCAAGAATTAGGTTCCCTAGTGGGCCCCAAAAATAATTTCAAGGTTGGCCCACAAGAATTAACACCAGGGGAGGGTCCTCAGTACCCCAGTCCCACACGTGTGCCCAGTAATAAAGGAACACTGGGGTTTGAACATGTATCAGTTCATGTGGCATTTCTTTCAGTGATATGACACTTGACCCATTTTCTGTGACATGTTTAAAGGAGTATTCCTGTTTCATTGATTAGCTTATTTATAGGATCAAAAGTAAACTTATAGAGATATTACAAAATACCAGAGAGCTGTTCTGGTTTTGCTTTTTCTAGCGATAGGAGCAGATCTTATCTACTGCTTGTGCACACAAGTCTCCCTAGTTACCAGCTACCACATACAGACTGCAGCCATGGCTGGAATGGTTATGTTACTCTCTGCTCTGTTCCTTAGCTTGAAAGATGGGAGCTTGCTTACATTATTTACTGACAAGCTTTAACACTTTAGAGCTCTGTGGCTTTGTGCACTACAGTTTACAGATCTCCTGCACTCATGCCACCGTAACAGGCTCAGCTAGGAATAGCAGAGCTGATATACCAATAATTGCTATGGAATCACCAACAGCCTAACCAGGAAGTGTAATGCTATGTTCCCACGGCTTATTTTGGGGCACATTTCGCTGCGTATTGCGAGCGTACTGCGCTCTAATACGAGCGAAACTGCGCCCCCACTCATTACGGATAATCCTCAGTCTCATAGGAGATCTATGAGATTATGCCTATCTCTCCCTCGCTTATACAATACGATCGTATTGTAGGCTGCGGGGCGAGATAAATGACATTTCATTTATTCATGGCGCTATTACGTGCGCAGACAGATAAATACATGTCTGACGCCACCCCCTTCCCCGCCGGTCACGGGGGAGTATGCGCCGGTCGGAGCGAGATCCGCACACAGCCGTTACTTGCGGGGGCGTACTGATACGCCCTTGCACTTAGTCGTGTGAGAACTTAGCCTTAAGATTGAAGCTGCTGTAGCTCTGATAAAATTGCATGGTAAGACAAAACCTCTTAATTTTCAGATAGGAATCGTTTCAATACGATCGAAGTAACCTTGGTGTGCTGCACATAAAAGGTGCTGGCCAACACAATATATTGCACCTTAGTATAGTGCACTATACATAGCTGTGTGACCATTACCTTATAGAAGCTTTATCTGTATGCTATGCTCCCCCAAATGATATGTGAGTGAGGGTTATCTTTGAAAACATCTATGTTCTCCCTCTTTGTTATAATATTGTAGTTTGCTTGTATCTTGCTGGAACTGGTACTTTCACGTGTTCTTGTATCAGTAAATATGGCCTCATTCTTTCAGTAGCAGTAAGTCATTTTGATCCCACTTTCAGCTACTTGACAGGTTATGGCAATCTATTCCTTATATAGACATTAAATTAATTTTTTTTTATTTTTCCAAGGACAAGACTACAAACCAAATGTTTTTTTAAAGGGCTGCTCCAACACAGCCTCTCCTGTCTACCAGGTTGAGAACCCAAAAGCAAAGAGGAGCAGATCATCAGGAGCTACAGAGTTTCAGGAGTGGAGGAACTTGAGGTAAGTTTTTTTTTTTTTTTTTTCTCTCCCTCCTCCCCCCATTTAAATATAATTTTATTCATGTGGACAACCCCTAAAAATGGTGCTATGTCTCATGCAGAGTCTGTGGAAAACAGTAGGCATTAATAGATTCAAAAGACGTAGGAGGATAACTGGTTGCATTCTCCTCATGGGTTCTAGTTTTAGTATATTCTTGCTGTCCCCTGTGAAATAACAATTCTGGAGCATTTTCACTTATAACTCTATTGTGCTGTTCCTCTGATATTACTTGTAGAAGTTTATTACTGAATAAGTCAGGTGGGTGTTGCCATTCTGGTTTTCATGGAGTGTTTCCTAGCGCACACTGACTCTGTCAGCACTGAGTAGACAGTGCCAGAATGGGCAGGGACACACCCCGCTCTGGCAACACCCATCTGACAGATTGGTAATGAATTTCAAAGAAGGAATAACAGGGGAACAAAACATAGAGATTTAAGAACAAATGCTGCAGAAATTTTATTTCATGGGAAATACTATTATTTACTGAAACAATGTCAGAAATGGCCACAAGTAAAAAAAAAAGGGAATCCATGTGTCATGAATTGCTGCCTCCACTAGACAAAGCACTATGTATCACTGTGTTCCTTTAAGAAACTAATTGATAATTGTAACCAAATGGTTTGAGTGAGGAAATAGATATTTTTACTTCTTGTTAAATATAAACTTATAATACAATTAAAAAAAGGAAAGTATCATTACATTTTATCATTACATTCATTACATTTTAGCAGAACTAGACAGGCAGACAACAGAGGTTATACAATAATGAAGACCTCCTAGCGGATTCCTGTATATATTCACAAGGTACATTAACTTTAAGGAGACAACATGTCTTTTCTAGACTGTTCAATGCTTTGGGGCATGTAATCCATTGAAGGGTATTTAGAAAGTCTGTCATGTCAAGCGATAATGAGCTGGCAACTGGAGGTGTTACTTTTAATATTTATCCTCATTTCGAAATGGGAGAGTCGAGAAAGTATTGTGTAGAGTCGATGGGTGTACTATGGTTGTCAATATATCTTAAATGAGAAAGGCATTGCAGTATAAGAAAGGTGTAGTGCTTCTGCTCTGAGATCTGACAAATCTTCTCAGATTATTTTTGCGTCACTTTAGTCTTTTCATTGCCAAAGAAGCATCAAAATAGCCACTTCAGTGCACCTGTCACTATAATTCAGTTTTTCTGGATAAAAAAAAAACAACCCATACTTTATGTTTTATACCTTTTCAGAAATGTGGTTGTTTCATTTTAGTTATCTTTCTGAATTATCATTATTATGGTCCTTCCTAAGTGATAAGAGTAGAACCAGAGACAGCAGTACTTACTACATGTACTATAGATGGAATTATGGCATGGCTAATATGCCTAGAAATAGATTTACAGAGTAGCTGCCTATAGGTGGCCCTAGTTTTCTTTCCTCTGAGAGCTATTTTGCATACTTTTTCCCATGGAGCATTGTCAATAACACTCAACCTGTCAGCTCATGGCTTAGACAGCATGAAATAGCTGCAGGTTTCCTCAGTAATGTGTATCTTATCCTGAAACACTGTGGCGTATCAAAGTAAAACACCCTGTAAAACTGAGCTGGGTACAGGGAGAAGCAGTCAGGCCGGAGGGAGGAGTCCAACGTGCGGTTTTTCCCTGCTGAGCACAGATGTCTTTTTATACACAAACAGGTAAGAGACCTATAAGTTAAAGGGGGTTGTCTCAAGTACATGTGATTGTTTTTTATGTTTAGATCTTGCAAAAACAAATCACTTTGTAATATGTGTCCATTAACAGTTTCCTTACTATTCCTAGATTATCCACTCTTGTATGGGCTGCATCAGCTCCTCCTTCAGGTCGCTATAGCTACTGGACACTGTTACTCTGACTCACTGATCAAAGCTAGCCAGGACTGGTTGTGCTATAGCTTACAGACCTGTTGTTTACTGCAGCCTAGTAGAAGACAGTGTAACACGCCCCATGAGTGTCAAAATGAAACTAGAGAAAAACAGGACTGAGTAAGATGAATCGAAATAATGAGACAACCCCTTTAAGCTGAGCAGAGCACAAGGGAACTCCGCACAAAGACGACTTATTCTCCCTCATATCCATAAGGCGGCTCTCCACTATACCTGGCTAGGTTTAAGGGTTTATTCACATGGCGTCTTGCAGGCGTATAGCAGAGCATAACGTGCACACCGCTATATGCCTGCTGCTTCAATGAGTGCTATGATTTTAAAGTATTTTCAGGGCTTACTTCAAGTGTATTGCAGCAAAGTTACACAACCAAGTACGTCCCGCAAATACGAGTAGGTGAAACATAACATTCACAGGGTGTTATCTATGACTAAGTCTAATAGCTTCTTAAGGTTGAACATACATTATTGGAAACCTGCAGCTATGAATGGTGGCCCAGGCAGCATGAATTAGCAGACCGGTAGCCTTTAATAAGAACCAGTACCCTCAATGCTACACTGCTTGAAATCTCTCAGTGAAATAAACAGGAAAAGCCCCAGAGGCATCACTTAAAGCTCTGGGACTCCAGTGCAAAACCCATAAAAGGACTCCCATCTACCTTCTGTGCAGAGATGATAATTAGCTCACGGTATCTATATCTTATGTGGCAGAGGGGCCTTTGGGTTCCAGGGCCCGGTAGTGACCGCTATCTCTGCACCCCCTATAGCTACGATCCTGAAAAGCCTCTTATGATCCACAGATGTTATTAGTCCTTGTGTTTGATCGGGTTTTTGTAATAAAAGATATGTGGTAGAAGGTCATGAGCAATAGAAAGTAGCAATATATATATACAGTATATATTACTATTTTCTTTTGCATATATATATACAATATATATATACCCCAGACTGAAAGTCACATTAAGAGATTTAGGAATTAATTAAGGAAAATAGTCTGTACTTTTTGATTTTTGTATTTTTTTGCCAGAAAGGTGCAGCAGAAGGTTTCATTTCTGTTGGAACTTAAACGAACACAGCGATCAGTAAGGAGTTTTCAAACCAATGTTCCTGGAAGACTATTTTTATAGAATTTTTGGCAATATTTTTTAATTCATTAGTCTTGTAGAATTAAAAATTACTAAAATTACATTTTAACTTGTGCCTTTCTCTAGCTGCATGATAGAACTTCTGTTTGGCAGGGCAGACTAATTTCATTTTACTACAACTACTACTTATCTCTACATAGTCTCATTACAAATAGTAGGTAATAACATTATTGTTGCTCTATTGTTCTCCTCACAGGGTAAACGAATAAAATTAATATATAGATCAGATCAATACGTTGAAAGGATAAACTATGGGTAATCTGTTTCTATACAGAGGAGAGAGGGAGGGTTTCTTCATACTTATCAGGTAATTGTTGATAATATTTACATTTCTCAGACCACAGTGGACCAGAAAGAAAGACCATCAAGCAATCCTCTCCCTTCTGTGCTATTAGAGCTCACAGAAGAGCAGTCTTAAAATCATGCACATAGGGGAACTTAAGAAAAATTATCTAAAAAGCCAAACTGCCCAATTTAAAAAATGTATAAGATCCTTATAATCTGCACGCATACCACTGTGCCTAACTCGTCAATATGTGGAAAAGCAAACATTTTTGATGGTAGTGTGAATGTGTCTGATTGAAACCCATGATTTCAACTTCAGAAAAAAAAAATTACCAGTTCTCTGACAGGCCTAAAACATAAAAAATCAGAGATGTGTCCTCCTATCATGAGGCATCTGTTTCATATGCTGAGTGACCATAATCGGATCTTACCCCCACAAATATTGAATTTTTATGCAATATGATATGGATACCACACTGCAAAGGATAACATAAACCATATACAAAAACATTACCTCAAGCTTACACAAGTTGGCCAGTGATACCAATACAAAGCCACTGGCCAACTACATTGATTTTTTTTAATTTGTCAGAACTGAACTGTAAATTGAATGGTCTTTTCGTTTTGTCATCCAAATGGCACACTTTTTCAATCTCAAATATTGTTGTGACTATCCCTACATATTAGCATTGTGAAAATGGTTGTTGAGGACAGTAATTTGTCATATCGCAGTTTATATTTCAAACTTTGAGACAAACACTTCCTTTATATTTTGACAGTACCTGATAGAGGGAGCGTACACTGGGCTGGAAGACCATATTTGTGTTGAGTAGGAAGGATCGAATGAGAGGCTGAGGGTAGCTGGCAAGCTGTGTAATGATCTCAAGCAACAACAAGTTAACATTCAGGGAGTTCTCGAGCATGTTCTCTAATTTTGACAAAACAACACTGATGAATGGTCCTGAGGGAGAAACGATAAAGATAAGTGAAGGTGATCTCCTTACTTGATAATGAAATAAACATTCATAGTTTTATAATAAGAAAAATGATCAGCATAAAACAAAGAGGCAAACAATCATACGCGATCCACTATTAATATGCAATAGGTACTTTGAGTACCTCTATCTCCAAAGCTCTTTAGACCATGACTACGTGATAGCCAAGCAGAGAGTCACAGCAAAAGAATGCACAGCCATGTTCATGCATTTCTCAAAGTTTGACAAATGTTGCATGCAGCTTCCATAACTATAGATTGCACTGACTTAAGTTGCTAGTTATCAGTTTGTAGTGGTGACATGTCCTACATTTATAGTATGTGATGTAATAGGGTGTCAAAGCACAGCGTGGTTTAATAAATATTTTTGGTGCCATGTGGAAGGATGTAGCATCACAGTACCATGTAGAGTAAACGATCATGGACTCGCAGTACCACGATTTTACATGCAAATTAAAAGTTTATATATATTCCACAAATTACATATACGGAAAGAAGGAAAAAGTGACCTTAACACATTTCGATTTGTATAGGACCTTAATCATGTAGGTCACATGAGGTAGGTAACATGGTACATTTTGTGGAAATGATTTTAACAGAGGTTGCTGTATGGAAGCCTAGAATGGTTCAATTAAGCCACAGTGGAACGAACGGATCTATACCAATATTGGCATCTAGGAGGTGGCAACCATACAGCAACCTCTGTGAAAACCATCATTTCCACTATTTGCACCACCTTACCTACCTCATGTGATCCACATGATTAAAGGGGTTTTTTGTCCACGATCTCCATTTCTACCACTCCCTGAGCCTGGCTCTTCAGCTCTGTGTGCTTAAGAAGGGGGCGTTGTGTGATTTGTTTTGTTTGTATATCAGGTGTGATCTACAGCAGGATGACATTCATCAGCCCCTTTCCTCTCTCTAGTCAAATAAAGGTCTGTTATGTGTAGAATTGTAAGTAGCTACACTGTAGCTCATAGGTAACATTTTTTGCCTCCAGGCACAAGAGTCACGTGGTTGTCAAATCCCTGAGGAACTTTGGATATTTTTTTTTTCTCTCTTTATCAATTGACACTTACCTCATTGAGGTTTGTTTCTTTTTATTTATGTTTGCTGTGTTTGACTAATTACTAAGGAGGACAGAGGACTGGAGTATGAATGACAGCGATTGAGGTTTGAAATCACTCAGTAGTCTGCCCTGAGAAGTGAGGTGATTGTGTCAATGAGCATGTGCATACAGTAGTGAGGAGCTCTACAGCCCTGGTTCATATCCCCTGGAGATGAGCTGTAAACAAAATGATCACTAAAGGGCAGCTCGTAAAACAAAAACAGTCCAGATTTTTTAATAATGATGATGGTGAATACTGGTTTATTATTTTAATTTTCAAACTTCCTCAAGTCAATGTTTACTTCGTGGCATAACCCTAGATAGTCCCTATACTGAATAAAATATCGTAAAATCACTTTTTTCTTCTTTCCGTAAATATAATTTGTGGAATAAATATAAACTCTTGAGTATAAAATCTGGTTTAGTGTCGTGGATTCTTTACTCTATATAGCATGTGCTATGTCATGTTGCGCCAACAGAAGATCCAAAATCTGTCCACCAGATAGAAGCATTCTTGTCATTCTTATTCTTTGGATTCCAATGTACTAAGATTGATATCCATACCTGTAAATGGAGCTGCTTGGGTTCTGGAAAAGTAATTTGAGTTGACAGTAGTGTCCTTTGGGTCAAAAGGAGATGGTATGCTTTCTACTGATGGTGTAGTTGGAGAATACTTTTCAAGTTCATCCTCTTCAAGAAGAGAAACACTTTCAGGAGCTGGAGAATTGGGGATGTTTTCTGCTGTAGTGTTTAAGCCATTTATAATTTCATCACAGCGGGCTATGAATTCTTCACTATCTGGACTTATTGGCGTCCTACTAAAGTCAGAGTCTTCCCCACAAGAGAAGTCGAGCTTCAATTTTGGACCATCCTTATGGCTTTGTGTAGTATGTTTTTTTACTGTATTTTCATTAAGGCTTGAGTTTTTCTTGTTATTTTTTTCAGTTTTGATAGCTTCCTCAGTTGCTTGGTTTTTATGTGAAACATCTTTATTTTTCTCTACTTGCGTTTCAACCGAATCTTTTTCAGCACATAACATGTAAACCATTGCATCATTATCAAAGTCATCTTCTTCATTATATGTGCCTTTAACAAACATTATTGCGTTTCTTTTCATTTCTTGAATATGTTTTGGAGGTTCTGGAGGTAAGCAGAGTCCTGAGTTGGCTGTGGTGAAGATGTTCCTGAGTCTGGAGAAATCCCTGTGTCATAACTGTCATCCCATTCAAGGTCATCTTGTGGTTTTCCTACAAGGGAAGGAATATCAGAAGAGAAGGAACCTAAGTGCTGCCTTCTTCCACCTCTGAAGGTAGGAAAATCTCCTCTTCGAAAACTATTTTCTAGCAGAGCTTGAAAAGAAGTTTCAGGGTCTGGATTTTCCCCATCATATGGGGCCGACCAGACCTTACAGTCCTCTGCACATTTAAGGATATTTTCTTCAGCTTCACAAAGGTACTTAAGGTAGCTTGCATCAACAGTTTCCATATATTCTTCAGGAAATATGGATTCTGCTTTTTGGTGGATGTAAATGGCCCCACCAGGTCGTAAAAAAACAATTAAAAGTACTTTGTCAAATCAATTACTATAAATATTCATCTTCAGCAATTTTTAGTACATTTCAATATCCATCTGCTTTGCATTTTTTACCTTTGCAACCATTCTTTTTTATTTTATCATTTATTTTATTATTATTTGTTCACCATTTTATCCCATGATGCTTTTTCCTAAACAATTCATATTGTATCCCCATTTTTTTTTAGGCTGGGTTTTTCACTTTTTACAATGTTTTTGGTGGCTTTTTTTTTGCTTTTTTTGCAGGGGAGTCTTAAGTGAAGAATGAAAATCCACACAGTATTAAAGGGGTTGTCTCACTACAAGGATTGCTTTTTATGTTAAAGATCTTGCAAAAACAAGTCACTTTGTAATATGTGTCCATTAACAGTGTCCTACCTATTCTGAGATATCCCTTTTTTTATGGGCTGCTCAGCTCTCAGGTCACTTGCTACGACCTTTTTGTCTCTCCTGTAGGCGTTACACTGGTTGCTATGCTACAGACCTGGCTTCCACTGCGCCTAGTAGAAGCCAGTAAAACCACCCCTAAATTCAAAGTGAAAAAAGAAAAAGGACTAGCAAGATAATCAATGTAAACAACCTCTTTAAACTTTGATGATTTTTTTACATTTACATTCAGGTTAAAATGCTAAAAAAAAACTGTATGAAGAAGCCCATATGGAATTCTCTTACTGATGTGCCTCTCAAATTATGTATGTGCTCTCTTATTAGTTTTTATTATCCACATGGAGAAAAAACAGAGTTGAAATAAAAATATACGCAGATGGACTTTACAATAGTCTTTGTAATTGTTTTAAGTGTATGTTGTACTTTCTCTTTGTTAGGGTATGTTCAGATGGCATATTTGTTGGGCGTACTCTGGGGCGTAATTGTGCTGCAATGCGCCTGAAGTACGCCCTGCAAATACAGTAAAATGATAGAACTCATCGAGTGCTATGATTTCCCAGCGTATTCCTAACGACACAGTATATGCCCATAAGAAGAAGTGACATGTCACCTCTTTTGGGTGAGTATACATCCGGGAAAGGGGAATTATAGGAAGCCGGGCCGTAGCGCTGTTGTAAGTATGTGGTGGCCAGCACATAATTTCAACAGAAGGGGTACAGCAGCGCACACATATACTGTTTGAATTCACCCTTACTGTTCTTTGTCAAGTATGCTGAAAATATTTGGCTATTTTCAATGGTCCCATAGACAGCCTATGTTCCATTCAGATTTGGGAATTAGGACTCCCATTTGTATCGTTAATGAGAATCCAAGCTATTAGACGCTCAGATTCATCACCAATCCATGGATAAGTGTTAAGTGACTAATTTAGGACAACCCAGTTAATGGCTAACTATACGTTTAACAGCACTTTACAGCACAACTATACGTGAAATTTTAGAAGACTTAACCATTCATGGCTTTCCCTAGATTTAAAGATCTGGCTACGATATGAGTCTTATTTCTTTAAAATCAACATACTCTTTAAGGGACTGCTCAGGTTAAAATTGAATTTTAAACAACCCCTTTATGAATATTTCGAATTACATTTTAACTCAGACAACCTCTTTCAGCAAAGTGGCATACACAAAAATAAATATTTGAACTTGAAAAGTGAATTACATTATTTGATACTTAACCAAAATCTGTCGCACTTGCTACTAATGACAGAAACAAATATTGCAGCAGGTACCCAATGGAGCAGATTTCCTAACAGATTGCTTTCAGTAGCATAGTCATTAAAGATAATTATTGAGTGTACAGCCAGCTGTGTATATGTAACTGACGACTCTCTGTGTGTTCACACAATGCATTACGCTGCTAACCGGAAATTAGCAAAACCACCAGTGCTTCTCTCTAATCAGATCACTGGCTGAAGGGATATATATTTGTATTGAATTCCTTAGGGATAAAGCTAAAAATATAAAGTGATGACAACCAGTAGTTTTCAGATATCCATGGATTTTTCACTCCATTGCAATGTCCACATACTTTGAAGCATCATTGCAATTTTTCCAGCTCATAGTCCATGAAGGATTTGCACTTCCTGTCACTGTAAACATCTTCCTCTAAGGTAAATGCTCTCCTGACATCCAGCTGATTGTAAACTGGAAAGTTATTATTGCCATTGTTCTGAATTCTGATCCTCTTAACCTTAGGAAAGTTACACTGCATTGCACACACTCTAGAGATAACAAACAGTTCAGCAGTGTAATCTGTGCTATTGAAAAGATCCGTTTGAGGCCAAGATAGTTAGACTTTATGTATTTTGTTAAAAGATATATAAAAAAGACAATTTTGCTCGCCTTTTAAAATACATGTCTAGAGGATACAGTGAGTGACATTATTGAAATAATCCTTTTTGTTACATTTGGTGGGAGTTTTACCTATGCTTTACGCACAGAAATGACAGGTTATTAAATCTTTAGGAAAAGCAACTTTACGGAACTGTTATTTTTTATACTCTATTAGACATAAAAGTATGTGAAAGGATTTGACCAAAATATAGATATAGAAGAAGAAAATATATAACTGTTAAAGGGTATTTTCTCTGGGAAAAAATATTGATGGCCATCGATGTGTATTGAGTGGGTATTAGACCTCCATAACCCACAACAGCAAAATTAAGTTGCTTACCTGGAGAAGAGCAACACTTTTTGTTGATTAACCAGGACAGCAGCTCATGTAAAGGAGTTGTGTTGCAGTGTCGGTCACAAAAATGCTAATTGAGGGGGTCGAACTCCCACCAAACATACACTAAGGGCTTGTCCCCACAGCACTGTTTTTCAGCCGGTTCTTGGTTTTGAAAACCGACTGCAAACCGGCTGAAAAACTTTTACATGGACCTTAATGGAAAATCCATGTGGTGGTCCACACTGCACAGATTTTCTGCCCGGCGGATTTTCAGACGGCTGCCGGTCCGAAAAACATAGAACATGTTCATTCTTCCTCCCGGTTTTCGGATGGAATATGAACATGTCTATGTGAAGGGGGAGGGCTTTTCTACACAAACCACAGAGAAAAGCCATCCCCCGGCGGCTGTGTGCAATGCCGCAAAACAGAGCAAATACCGGTCGGATAAACCAACCGGTATTTGTCCTGTGCCATGTAAACGGCCCTTAATGATCAGTTCACTTTGTCTTAGAAAACCCCTTTAAGGATGGTTTCACACAGCATTTTTTTAAGACTTGCCACAAAAGCGAAAAGTGGATCCAATAGAAGGGAGAAGTATAATTCCTTCCATCATATTATATATCCACAAAAATCAAAATGAAAAACTGCTTCAAACACTGGAGTATGTTTCCAAAAAAGCTGTGTGTAAAATCACCCTAACACTTTTATAACGTTACACCTCTTCTACAGCTTCCTTTTCTCCTGTCTTTTTAAATAAAATTAAAACAACCGTCTCCAAGACTTCTCCCGCGCTTCCCCCCATACTCTGAGACTCACTGCCACAACTCCTCAGATTCTCCTCCACCTTTACTAGTTTCAAAAGTGACCTGAAAATCTGTCTCTTCAGGACAGTCTACATCCTACAATAACCCTGCTGCCACTAAACCAACCCACAAACATGTCTGCCCCTCACCATCCATCTCAATCCTCATTCCCTGTAGATGGAAGGTTCTTTTATTCAGGTGCACTATACACTTATTCAGTGCGCCTTAAAACTCACGGGGATGCGCCTCTTTTCTGACATGTCGCCCGTACTGTTTATCATAACTGGAGCTTTTACCTTTTTGTTTGATTTTTAATAACATTATGTAATTTTTCTCCAAATCCTCTCCATCATCTGTAGTGATAGAACAGCAGTCAGGAGTTAAGGCCAAAAATTTAGCAGCTGAATAGCAGTCTCGTTCTTTTACTGCACTGCGTTGGCTAACCATCATGTGATTGCAAGGCAAAAGATACCTAAAAAAAAAAAAAGAAATTTTCTACATTAGTAACCACAAATTAGTACAAATTATCTATCATGATTGTGCCAAAAAGGGAAATGCCCTTGAATGATTTTTTAGGTTTTTGTTGGGGGGAGGAGGATTTGAGCCACTAATAACTAAAGTATGAACAAAAGCCTTCAATGTTCTAAGCATATTATTTGGAATGCACCTTTTGAGATAGAATATCAGCCCCCCCCCTCCTAAGAAAGTCTAAACAATGGGTGGAGGGGAGCAAAAAAAAAGGTTGTGAGCTACTGATCTAGATTGATAAATGAAGTGTATTGTACAGTACTGTTTAACACAGCAGGCCCCTGAAGAGACCAAGTTAAACTTAAACATACCTATGTTTTTTTCCCAAAGGGGTTCACCTTTTGGGGGAAAAAAAAGGGGTTTGGGGGGGGGGGTAAGGGGGGGGTGCGGGCGGCCCGGACTTCCGGGCCCCTGAAATTATTAGGGCGCTATACCGCTGGAATTCACATGCCCTATTCTCCCCCCCCGCATTCGAGGAGGGGGGGGAAATAAAACCCCCTTTGGGGGGGGGAAAAAACGGGACGGTTTTTGCCGTAATTTTTCCAAAGGGGTATGGGTGAAATTTTTTAAGCCCGGGGGAAAAGTTGGATTGTTAAAATTTTTAAAATTTTGAAAAAATGAAACCCCGAACTTTTAGGCAGTTAAAGGGGTTCTGGGGGAGGGATTTTTTCTAAAAATGGGAAGTAATCCCCTTATTGGTAACCCTTTTTAAAAAGAACCCCCCCCCTGGGGGCCCGGGGGTTTGGGTAATGCTTTTAAGCGGGAATACCCCCCCAAAAATTTTCAGGGGATCGGGCGATTGAAGTCCCGGGAAGGGGGGGGGGTTTGGCAAAAAAGGGTGACGTTTAAGGTTGTTTTTTTATTTTTTTTTTTTTTTTGGGGGTTTTTTTTTTTTTTTAAAAGGGGGGAAAAAAAATTAAATAAAAAAATGGGGGATAACTGATTTTTTCCCCCCCCTGTAAAATTAAAAAAAACCCATTTTATTTTTTGTTTTTTTTTTTTTTTTTAAAAAAAAGACAGCTTTAATTGTATGGATTTTTGCAAAAAAAATGCCCAAAAAGTCCAGTGTTTACAAGACCCAATGTACATTTTTGTCCTGCTCTTTTTTTTTTTGCAAGGTTTCAAAAAAAACCAGCAGCAAAACCAAAAAAGAAAAAAAAAGTTCTGTGGAGAAATAAAGAACATTTTTTTTCTATTAAAGTTAAGGACCTGTTTTCATCCTTTTTTCAGCGGTTTTAGAAAAAAAAAAAAGTTAAAATGTTTTCATGAAGACAAAGCCTAAAACGCGAAAGAAATTTCCGGTCCCAAAAACTTTAATATAAAAACGTTTCTTTTTTCCCCGGAGTTTTTTCTGCTCCCTTTTTTTTTGGTTTTTTTTTGAAAAATCTTGAAAAAAACAGAGCAGGGGGGAAATTTACTATTAAAGTCTTTGTAAAGCGGCAGATTTTTTTGGCGCTTTTATAGCAGACATCCATAGCAATTATAATGCTGTGCATTTCTACAAAAAAGCGCCAAAAACGAGCAAAAAACATGCCAAAAAACTGTCATTATTTCAGCAGCTTTTGACAGGCTGTGGACAAAAATCTCAGTTTTCTGAATGTTTTTAGGATTCAGTTTTCAGTGAGTTTTTTGTCCAATGCCCTTAGCCAGGACTTTGGGGGTTTCCCAAATGTCAGGTGGGAAGTTCCTTCTCCACATGCATAATAGTGGGTTCCATGTGACCAGCCACAGGCAATCACTAACTTGCAGTAATGAAAAAGGCCAAGAGAAACAATCCAAGAAAAAAATGAGGTTAGCCCACACATCCATTTGCAATTTGCGTAGACGCTCGTGGGACATTTTTAAAGAGAAACAAACCAAATACATCAGCAGGCTCCTTAAGGTCCTTACAATCAATGTCAATGGAGCCTCTTGCTCTGAATGAAGAGCGGTTTTGATCCCACAGAGAATCATTAGTGTTAGGGACCCGCCTGATAATGTTACCTTGTTGCAATAGGTGGGTATATGTAATTTAATCAAACTGCGCACTAAAAACCTTTTATTTTATACATTTATAAAGCATAGAAATAATGCATTTAAAATATTCCACTAGTTTGTACGGGTTTTAGTGTTGTGTATACTTTGCCAAATCAGTGTTAAATTTTCAATACAGAATTATCAGATTTAAAACTTAAAGATCCAAATATTGTCTAATAAAATGTTTAAACAGTGTTACAGTATCTCATTCATTCTGATTCATAGCAATAGATGCTGCAGATAAAAAAAATAAACTGACATTATTTTGGGCAGAGATTTTCTTAATCCTCCACTGTTATTTTACAGCTACTGACAAGACAAGCTTGCTGTGTAAAATAGCACAGATTTTTTCATCCAATTGGTGTTATAAATAAAAAGAAGGCCCTAATTAATAAAGACAGACTTTGTTCACAGTGCAAAGTCAATGACGCAGCACACATCAAGGTGCTTATAGCTTAGGTTCACTCCCAAAGGGAAAGCCATGGCTCCAGCATTCAATAGAGCTAGTCTTTGATTAACATGAATACCTTTCTACTTTTATAGAAAAATATAGCTGAGCAGTGAACACTTAATGAGTCTTTACATGCCTAAAAATTGTATTCTTGTGAAAAGTGCATAAAATGCAATAATTACCTCTTACATAACCCTCCAGATCTCTATTTATCTATGTGCTTGAATTACTACAAAAAAGCACAGGGCATGAAACATGTACAGGGGTATCTGTACAATATCTCCACAAACATGTCTGCCCCTCACCTTCTGTCTCTTTCCCCCTTCCTTGTAGATTGTTAGGCCATGTTCCCACGGCTTATTTCGGCGCGGATTGGAGCCGTACAGCGCGCCGGATTTGCGCTTCAGTACGGCTCCAATCCGTCGCAGTCATTACGGTAATCCACAGTTCTCATAGAGAACTATAGATTCCGCCGCTCCTAAGCGCTCGGCGAATCCGCCGGGCGGGGAGAAAATGACATGCACATTATCCAGGCGCAATACGCGCCGCGGATAATGCAAGTGTATGGGGCCAGCGGGCCGCGCCCCCGCCCCGCCCCTTATTCAAGCCAGAATTGCAAGCGAAATCCGGCTCGCAATTACGGCTTGAATAAGCCGTGTGAACCGGGCCTAAGTGTTAGAGTAATTATAGCCCTGCTGTCTAGGCCTGAACTGAATCCATTTTGTCTTCATTTCTTTGTTCTTTGTCTCTTTCTTTTGAGTATCCTAGAGACGTTTTAATACTGAAACTTAGCCAGGAATTGCTTTGGAGGTGCCAGGGTGTGAAGGACAAACTAGTGGAAAAGTTCCTATTCTCATGTAATGTTTTGAGATAAATGCAGGTGTCTAATTATGATGTCCAATTATGATTGGAAGTTGAGCTAGAATATCCTTGATATCGTGTGGGCACGTACAAAGTAATGAGATGTTTCTCTTTAGTTTGTCACATATAAAGGATTTATATATTTTGTTTGAAGTTTAATTAATCTTGGACACTGCCCAGTAAGAAGCATGAATATTAATGTATACCAATGACTATTCACGCCCATATTGTATTTCCATTGGTTAGGGTGGGCTTGTCATTTAACCCTTTTATATCATGTATCAATTTGTCTATAAAATAAAGACCTGGGGGGGGCTTTGCTCCCAGAGTGATTTTGAATCTCAGCCTGTGACTCATCATTGCTCTCCTGCGGTAACCAGATGGTGACACCCAAAGATGTGACCCTTCTCGGAGTAGTAAATATAATAACTTATTACTCTGACATAAGCCCTCGCGGGCAGGGTCCTCTCTCCCTCTGTACCAGTTGTTGGTCACAGATTGTCACTATTGTACTTGTTTGACTTATGTTATGTATGTAACCCACTGAATGTACAGCGCCCTGGAACCAATGGTGCTATAAAATAAATAATAATACCCATTAAGGGTAAATATAATGAGTATTGGTGGCAGCCAGTAAACTGCTCAACAAGCATAGGTACATAGGGTATCATATTTACAAATCAATAAGGACCAGTTCACACCATGTTTTTGGTTTATAGATAGCATATTAAAGCTCCTGATGAGTCCATAACCTCCCATTGCCAACAAAGAGCTAAAAGTGTGTTGTTTTGACAATCCATCTGGATGGTGTACATCAGTACACTTGCAAAGAAACCCCCTAAAAGTTATAGAATAGCATAATAGACCACCCTATTGTATCCAGCACAGTCTATTAAAAAACAGAAATGTTGTACTTTGTAAACACGGTGACCTGTATGGGTGACAAATGCCACTGTAAGACATCCATGAAACGTATATATCACAAGCTTCTAATAAGATATGCATTATATAGACAGCATAATAGCCCATGGCTGACAAATGTGTTAAATGGATGCCTAAAAGTAGCATCTGTCACCCATAAGCTATAATGACATCTGTTTGATGTACACATGATAAAAAGCTTTTGATGATAAAGGGATATCGCTATAGCCTATAGGTGATATATGTCACAAAAAAACGTGATGTGAACAATATCCGAGACAGCTGTTTGGCACAATGTGTAAGGTCTCCTTCAATCATTATATTAGAAAATTTAGATATTTCTTTTTGGAGGCTGGAGAGTTGGCATTTCTTGGGCACATTAAGGTAACACCTTATGGGTATCTTACAGATAGACGTTTCCTTAAAGTATCAATGAAAATTGATATCCAGCACCTTGAATTAAAATCCAACTTCTTTATTTATATCATTACAACATTAAAAAAGTGTCTCTGAGGTGTACTGCTGACGCATTTCGAACTTAGTCATAGTACAAACTCAGTAGTCCACTGAGCGTTCCATGCACCTCAATGATGTGCCTGATATAATCAAGCATTGGAGCCACAGGTTAGCTGATCGCCATGTTCTATGCATATCTTATAGATAGCCCTGTCATGACACATTTGCTTGAAGTGTATTTATTGAGCACAGTTTCAAAAAGAAAAAATGGGTGTTTGCTCACCTTTTCATTTTGTCCACTTCTTTGGTGTGATGATTAGGCCCGGTGCAAGGAAACTAAAACCACTCGGTTGTCAGTGGGAACATACACAATCCAGAAAAGAGCAGAGTTCCAGCACATTGGATAAAAGGCAATCCAAAAACTTTATTGTATAAATCCCAATAGAATATCAAAAAATGAAAAACATAGCGCTGAAGGACGCACACACATCTTACGCGTTTCAAGTCTTTTAGTAGACTCTTAGTCGTAGCATGGTGTGTGCTACACAGAAACTCCCCTTAAATATCATAACCTTCACTGGACTGTGAAGTGCAGGGGCGCCATCAGAAATTTCAGGGCCCCATACAGCTGAAGCATCTGGGGCCCCCGTCAACCCTGCCCTCTGCCAATCCCACCCCCACCCCACCCATATCGCCCTGCCCCACCAACTCCACTCCCTCACCAGTCACCAACCCTAGAAAACGAAGGGCCCCACACAGCTGGGGACCAGGGGTGGGCTTCACAGGGGCCCCACACAGCTGGGGACCAGGGGTGGGCTTCATGGGGGCTCCACACAGCTGGGATCCAGAGGGGGCTTCAGTGGGCCCCTCACACAGCTGGGATCCAGAGGGGGCTTCAGTGGGCCCTCACACAGCTGGGATCCAGAGGGGGCTTCAGTGGGCCCTCACAGCTGGGATCCAGAGGGAGCTTCAGTGGGCCCTCACACAGCTGGGATCCAGAGGGGGCTTCAGTGGGCCCTCACACAGCTGGGATCCAGAGGGGGCTCCACACACTTCAGAGGCCAGTTCACAGAGCGGGGGCGTGCTCTGCTGTACAGGAGCACTTGGTCAGAACCCTTAATATAGCTGCTTACAGCAGAGACTCACACTTACTTGTTCCGCTGAGCAGCCTGTGACTGGAGCTGGCCCCGCCTCTCTTTCTCTCTCTGTCTATGGGCGTGGCTTCACTAATTCAAATTGTCATGCATCCCGCCCTAGAGAGAGAGGCGGGGCCGGCTCCAGTCACAGGCTGCTCAGCGGAACAAGTAAGTGTGAGTCTCTGACTGAGCGCTCCTGTGCAGTAGACCACGGCCCCTGCTCCTCACATCCTGTGAGCCGCACGGGCCCCGCTCCTTCTACCATCTTAGCCGCACGGGCCCCGCTCCTTCTACCATCTTAGCCGCACGGGCCCCGCTCCTTCTACCATCTTAGCCGCACGGGCCCCGCTCCTTCTACCATCTTAGCCGCACGGGCCCCGCTCCTTCTACCATCTTAGCCGCACGGGCCCCGCTCCTTCTACCATCTTAGCCGCACGGGCCCCGCTCCTACCCCGCTCCTTCTACCATCTTAGCCGCACGGGCCCCGCTCCTACAACCATCTTAGCCGCACGGGCCCCGCTCCTAAAACCGTCAGCCGCAGGGGCCCCGCTCCACCCAACCACTGAGCCGCACCGGCCCCGCTCCTCCCCACCACTGAGCCGCACCGGCCCCCCTCCTCCCAACCTCTGAGCCGCACGGGCCCCGCTCCTCCCAACCTCTGAGCCGCACGGGCCCCGCTCTTCCCAACCTCTGAGCCGCACGGGCCCCACTCCTCATACCGTCTCACCCGCACGGGCCTCAGCGTGAACAGCGTCGCGCGGGCCCGTGTGCAGCCAGCACTGACTGGTTTGTGAAATGAGGGGGCTCGCTTACAGTGGGCCCCCTTGCTTTGCCGGGCCCCGTACGGCAGTACCCCCTGTACTGCCTTTATGGCGGCCCTGGTGAAGTGTATTTATCCAGGTCAGCTAAACAGAATATTACACAATGTGTATATCACAAAATCCCTGTGCAAATAATCTACCATTGCATATGGACATCATAGATATGGGTCCCTGCTCAGGATACCCTTATTTTGGCTAGGGCAGGCAGTCAAATCTTAAATGTTCCATTTTGCCTGGTATTGCCAGCAACAGCTGATCAATGGGAATTACTTCAAACATGTCCTTATCATGAATATTGCAGTATAAAGAATTACCTTAAAAGTAGTTGTAACATCACATCTTCACAATGAAAGCCGATAAGAGTTCGAAACATCGCCAAGGACACTACACATAACTAATAGAGAAATAAGAAATACAAGCTACTTATTATACTTATCAGTCCAAATATCACATTAAAGTATAAAGGTGTGTATACAGTAATATCCCTTTAATCCAGCATCAATGGAACCTGACATGTGCCTTCTTATCAGATCATGGGGACGACCGGACAGTCAGAACTACCGTATATGTGATTGAAAAGTTACCACTATATGCAGTTTAAGCTTTGTTTTCTAATGTGAGGCAGTTTATAACTTATTTCCTCTGTTTCTGGCCTTGCATAATTCCACATTATATATCCGCACTGTACTGGATAATCAGACTTTCTTGATTATTGGATGCTGAACTGAGGGATTATTTCTTGGACAGCTATGTCCAGTGGACATGGATATTTAATTAAAATGTGCCTAGTTCTCACATTTTACAGATGCTTCTCTGTTAAAAATAAAGTAGTCTAAAAGCATAAAAAACACCACAACAGTGCCATCTAGTGACCAAGCCTCTATGAAAACATTGAGTCTGGAAAAAAAACTACCTCCAGCCCAGTATTCAATGCAATGAGCTGCGCTGGCTTGTCTCTTTAATATTCTGAAATGTGCGTTTGGATTTTCTAGTTCATTGATTTCGTTTATATGGTGTCATAATTATAGGATATATGATTATTTCATTTTTATGTGCAGAGCCTTCCAATCGGAGCAAACACTCTATTAGACTGTAGTATCGTATGGTAACGAAGCCATCTGTATTACAATAGGCACTAACAGCCGCACAGACCATGCCAGGATATGGATTACAGGCACGCACAGCACTCAGCAAGCTCTTAATTAACAATAGTATTCTGGTTCTAATATCCATTTGACTTCCCTTTATCCGTACTTTCAGTCTTCAACCTCTAAGCTAAGGTAAGAAACCACTGAGATCCTATGATTAAAATAGATAAACATCACAGTGTTCGTGCTCTGAGTATCAAGTATATAACGCTATCTACAAATGTTCCTATACAACATAATGGAATTTAGCCAACACCCTAGGAAAAAAAATTAAAAATTCTTTCTTATCCTCTCCTTCATAGATATTGAAGTAAACACATTTTACTGGATAGGATGAGTAGAACAAGGAATGACCTTCACACCTGTTTAGATCTGCATTTTTGCACCCATTAAAAAAAAGACACAGGAAAATAAGAAAAGAGAAAATACAGTATTATGGTCACCGTGTTTTCTGTCTAAAAAAGCGCAGTATGTTTTACATTAGATTTAGTTCGGGCCAAAATAGTCAGTAAAAGGTTTAGAGGTTAATAATTGCGGGCACAAAAGCATGTAAAGAACAGATACCTGTCCATTGATACCAGACTGTTTTTTCTAATGTTTTGTTCTTTTTCTTGGAAACCAATACATAAAGGATAAGGAAGGCTAAGGCTCTATTCACAACTGCATCATGTCTTACATTTATAATGGGAGCCAATGGACTGCACTGACTTATAATGTAGTCCATTGAAGCTTTGTTAAAGTGAGCCTATCAGGTGGTTTATGCTGCCCTATCTTAGAGCAGGATGTGATAGAGAAGAGAAGTTGAGCTCTATGATATATAGGGTTATATGATATAGGGAGAGGAGCTGAGCTCTATAATATATATGGTTATATGATAGAGGGGGGAGAAGCTAGCTCTGATATATAGGGTTATATGATAGAGGGAGAGAAGCTGAGCTCTATGATATAAAAGGGTTATATGATAGAGGAGAGAAGCTGAACGGTGATATATAGGGTTATATGATAGAGGGGGAAGCTGAACTGTGTGATATAGGGTATATGATAGAGGAGAGAAGCTGAGCTCTGTAATATATAGGGTTATATGATAGAGGAAAGAAGCTGAGCTCTGTTATATATAGGGTTATTTTATAGAGGAGGAGAAGCTGAGCTCTGTGATATATAGGGTTATATGCAATTAAATTTTACTTTTGTATGGCAAAAAAAAAATTTAAGGAGATAGCAAGGGTCTAGCGCTTTCGATAATAGCAGTAATGCTAATGCTTCATACTGCCTGATGAAGCTGAGCACGTGAATCGGTGAAATGCGTTGCATCTGTCTCCTCTTTTTACAGACTTATTCAAAAGGTCTGACTTATTTTATATCAGTGGATATACACTCACCGGCCACTTTATTTGGTACACCTGTCCAACTGCTTGTTAACACTTAATTTCTAATCAGCCAATCACATGGCGGCAACTCAGTGCATTTAGGCATGTAGACATGGTCAAGACAATCTCCTGCAGTTCAAACCGAGCATCAGTAGGGGGAAGAAAGGTGATTTGAGTGCCTTTGAACGTGGCATGGTTGTTGGTGCCAGAAGGGCTGTCTGAGTATTTCAGAAACTGCTGATCCTTGGATTTTAAACGCACAACCATCTCTAGGGTTTACAGAGAATGGTCCGAAAAAGAAAAAACATCCAGTGAGCGGCAGTCCTGTGGGCGGAAATGCTTGTTGATGCCAGAGGTCAAAGGAAATGGGCAGACTGGTTCAAGCTGATAGAAAGGCAACAGTGACTCAAATAGCCACCCGTTACAACCAAGGTAGGCGAAGAGCATCTCTGAACGCACGTACGGCAACTTTGAGGCAGATTTGGCTACAGCAGCAGAAGACCACAAACCCGGGTGCCACTCCTTTCAGCTAAGAACAGGAAACTGAGGCTTCCAATTTGCCCAAGCTCATCGAAATTGGACAGTAGAAGATTGGAAAAAACGTTGCCTGGTCCCGATGAGTCTCATTTCTGCTGCGACATCAGATGGTAGGGGCAGAATTTGGCGTCAACAACATGAAAGCATGGATCCATCCCTGCCTTGCATCAACGGTTCAGGCTGGTGGTGGTGGTGTTCATGGTGTGGGGAAAATTTTCTTGGCACTCTTTGGGCCCCTTGGTAACCAATGAGCCATCGTTGCAACACCTTGTTGAATCTATGCTACGAAGAAAATTGAGGCGTTCTGAAGGCAAAAGGGGGTCCAACCCGTTACTAGCATGGTGTACTAATAAAGTGGCCGGGGGAGTGTATTTATTTATTTAATAAAGATAAAAATCCTATTTGGGATTATATCCCCTTATTTTATTCGGCACTGCCATTACTGCTATTAATCGAAAGCGCTAGAAACCCTTTTCTAACTTTCCTTAAATTTTCTTTTCCCTACAAAAAGTAAAATTGAATTGCATATTCTGACATCGAGGACCTCGAGGGGACCATGTCCAAGATTTGAGGAGTTGGGACCAGCTGCTTACTGTAAGGTGAGAGTCCACTTATAACTCACCCTAAAAAATGTTTTAACTTGTCTGTACTAGGAGTGCGTCCCTTTGGGGTCTGTTTTATATTTTCCAATACCAATTTTTCCATATAGGGTTATATGGGTAGAGGAGAGAAGCTGAGCTCTGTGATATATTTGGGTTATATGATAGAGGGGAGAGAAGCTGAGCTCTGTGATATATAGGTTATATGATGGGGAGCTGAGCTCTGGATATATAGGGTTATATGATAGGGGAGAGAAGCTGAGCTCTGTGATATATAGGGTTATATGATAGAGGGAGAGAAGCTGAGCTCTGTGATATATAGGGTTATATGATAGAGGGAGAGAAGCTGAGCACTGTGATATGTAGGGTTATATGACAGAGGGAGAGAAGCTGAGCTCTGTGATATATAGGGTTAATATGACAGAGGAGAGAAGCTGAGCTCTGTGATATTAGGGTTATATGATAGGAGGAGCTGAGCTCTGTACATATATAGGTTTATATGATAGAGAGAGAAGCTGAGCTCTGTGATATATAGGGTTATATGATAGAGGGAGAGAAGCTGAGCTCTGTGATATTATTAGGGTTGATATATAAGAGAGAGAAGCATGAGCTCTGTGATATATAGGGTTATAATGAAGAGGGAAGAAGCTGAGCTCTGTGATATATAGGGTTATATAATAGAGGAGATAAGCTGAGCTCTTGATATATAGGTTATATGATGGAGGAGCTGAGCCTGTGATATATAGAGGTTATATGATGGAGGACTGAGCTCTGTAATAACTGACGGCATTCTTAGGTCGTTACGTCTGCAGCGACGTCTTTAGACGTCGCTGCAGACATCGGAGTTTGTGGCGCCCGGGCGCCGCAGCTGCGCTGGGATCGGGCTGTACTACACAGCCCTGATCCCAGAGCATCCCCTGCAAGCATCGGGGAGCGGAGGAAACCTCCGCAACCCGGTGCTTTAACCCTTTGATTGCGGCAGTGCATTACCGCAGCGCAATCAAAGGGATCCCCTGCTCTGTCGGGCGATCAGATCACCCGGTCACCCGACAGAGCCTGGGGAACGGCTGCACAGTCAGCTCTGTGGACCTAGAGTGGCCCCAGAGTTGTCTGTGTAACAAGCCAGGGACCTGGATGCACTGTGTGCTGTCCAGATCACTGCCTGTGTCAAAGTGACACAGATTAGAATGCATTAGCATATATGAATATGCTAATACATTACTAATTGTTTAAAAAAAAAAATGTAAAACAGTTCTCCCTTCAGGGGATTTAAAAAAAACTAAAAAAAAAAAAAAAAGAAAAAGTGTAAAAAAAATGAATAAAAAAATAAATAATAAAATAAAAATAAATATTTACCGTATATACTCGAGTATAAGCCGACCCGAGTATAAGCCGAGGGACCTACTTTTGCCCCAAAAAACGGGAAAACTTATTGACTCGAGTATAAGCCTAGGGTAAAAAATGCAGCAGCTACTGGTAAATTTTAAAAATAAAAATGGATACCAATAAAATTACATAGGCAGTTTAATGTCCCCATAGGCAATTATAGGCAGATATACTGTACTTGCCTATACCTGCATATAGGGCTATATATGTCCCAAAAGTCACGTATATGGCCCCATAGGCATGTAATAGGCAGTTATATGTCCCCCATAAGCAGATTATAGGCAGGTATATGGCCCCATACGCAGGTAATAAGCAGGTATATGGCCCCATACGCAGGTATAGGGCAGGCTGTAGGTAGGTATAGGGCAGGTACAGGCAGCTGTAGGCAGGTATAAGCAGCTGTAAGCAGGTATAGGGCCAGCTGTAGGTAGGTATAGGCAGCTGTAGGCAGGTATAGGGCAGGTATAGGCAGCTGTAGGGCAGGTATAGAGCCGGCTGTAGGCAGGTATAGGGCCGGCTGTAGGCAGGTGTAGGGCAGGTATAGGCAGCTGTAGGGCAGGTATAGAGCCGGCTGTAGGCAGGTATAGAGCCGGCTGTAGCAGGTATAGGCCGGCCTGTACGGCAGGTATAGGGGCGGCTGTAGGCAGGTATAGGGGGGCTGTAGGCAGGTATAGGAGCAGGCAGCTGTAGGCAGGTATAGGCAGCTGTAGGCAGGTATAGGGGCGGCTGTAGGCAGGTATAGGGCGCTGTAGGCAGGTATAGGGCGGTATAGGCAGTGTATAGGGCGGATGAAGGCTAGGTATAGGGCAGGCTGTAGGCAGGTATAGGCAGCTGTAGGCAGGTATAGGCGGCTGTAGGCAGGTATAGGGCCGGCTGTAGGCAGGAATAGGCAGCTGTAGGCAGGTATAGGGCCGGCTGTAGGCAGGTATAGGGCCGCTGTAGGCAGGTATAGGGCCGGCTGTAGACAGGTATAGGCAGCTGTAGGCAGGTATAGGGAGCTGTAGGCAGGTATAGGGGATGCTGTAGGGATGTATAGGGCTGGCTGTAGGCAGGTATAGGGCCGGCTGTAGGCAGGTATAGGGCAGCTGTAGGCAGTATAGGCAGGCTGTAGGCACGTATAGGGCGTGCTGTAGGCAGGTATAGGGCCGGCTGTAGGCAGGATATAGGCAGCTGTAGGCAGGTATAGGGCAGGTGTAGGCAGGTATAGGCCGGCTGTAGGCAGGTATAGGGCCGGCTGTAGGCAGGTATAGGGCCGGCTGTAGGCAGGTATAGGCAGTTTAAAAAAATAAAAAAACAATCACTTACCTGACTCCCCGCTGCTCCGTCTCCCTCGCCGCTCCGCCTCCTCGCTGTCCGGCCTCCCGCGCGCTGTCCTCGGGTCTTCTCGGCACAGGCGGGTGACGTCATCAGGCCGCGCACGTAGCGTGATGACACACGTCTGCCTGTGCCGGAAACTCCGGACAGCCGCGAGTCTGCGGCCGCCCGGAGGCCACGCGGAGCACGGAGCGCTCGCTCTGTCCCCGCAGTGGTATCCCTTCACCTATATGCGCTCCGGAGGAGTCGCATATAGGTGAAGGGATCGCAGACAGTGCCCGGGCCAGCGCAGCGCCCGGACTCTGTGCGCTCACTCGGCCTTCAGTTATATGCGCTCCCTGAGGAGTCGCATATAACTGAAGCGTCCCTGTCGGCACACGGTCCATCGCAGCGCCCGAGCGCCGACAGTGACTCGAGTATATACAGTAATAAAAAATAATTGTGCATATATTACACACACAAAAAAAACCCTACAAATATTAGGTATCCACATGACCGTAATAACCTGTAGAATTAATCTAACAAGTTATTAGGTGTGAAATATGAATGTTGTAAAAAAAAAAAATTAAAAAACGAAACATTTTTTTAAAAAAAATTAAAAAAAATTCTGCAATTATTTATAAGCAAATTTAAACTATTCCCTCATAAAGTACAACTTGTCTCAAAAAAAACGAGGCCTCATCCAACTGCGTCATTGAAAAAATAAAAAGTTACAACTGTTGAAACGCAAGAAGGCAAAAACAATAAAAAATGTTCTGGTCATTAACTACTTTTCAGGTGTTCGGCTTAAGGAGTTAAAGGGGATGTATCGCTTCCTTACTTCGGCTGAGTCACACTTCTCTTAGCTTCCCAGCTCTGTGAATGCAGGGGCGTTTCTTCCCCTCCCAGCTGGATGACATCATCCCCCCTTCACTGCTGGCCTGAGACTCACCCCCTCCCCTCTGAGTCTACATATCACTGTGTCTCTATGCAATCTTATTTTATAAGAGCTGTATACATACCACAGGCTGCATTCAATCTAATCTGAGCACTGATCTCCTCTCACAGCTGGAGATGTATTACAGCTTTGTAAGAACGGCACAGATCTGCGTGTATGCAGGAGAGTTAGGCACAGGGTCAAAACTGTCATGTTTTCTCATTGTACAATCTGCTGAAGTCTGTTTCTGCTAGGTGTGGAAACAGAAAATGCTACGGCCCCTAACTCTGAGTCAGACACACAGCTCCGTGAATCGACCCAGGGGCTGTACAGAATGTAAATGAGCTCTCAGCTAGTGAAATGCAAGTAGGAGGGATTAGACCCACGCTGGATATCAGTGTAAATAAAAACACAAGATAAGGGACACTGTGAGAACAAGGCAGCTTTGCTAATGACATCCAATTGCAAAGTTGCTTGTTTTCACTGTCCCCTTATTCTGAAGACCATTTAATGAAACGATAACACCCCTTTAAGAGACACTGGAAGTCCAACTTACCTCACCCACATACAGTGATTGACTGTGTGTTTATAAAGTAAACTGACTATTACTGATTGTGAGCAACGGTAAAATGGACTTTCACTTTCTCTCCTTTTTTTTTTTTTTTTAAGAAATCCTACTCTAAACCTATATATCACAGAGCTCAGCTTCTCTCCCACTATCATATCCTGCTCTCAGATAGGTTAGCAATGATTACCTAATAGGTTCGCTGTTAGGTCTCTTTTCTTTTGATAGCGTGAATACTGTTGCTGCCTAAGTTATGTAACTGCAAAGGCTTATGATAAAAAAATCAGTGTGAACACAGCAATTTGGTATTAAATCTCTGACCAGCAGGTGGCAATATGTGTAAACTGTGTCCTACATTCCTCTTAATACCAGTATTTCATCCCAAAAGTGGCCAAAACATTGTCTTCCAAACTGGAATATCCATTTGCCCTACTATTATGAAGAAATTTAATATTTTCAATGTTATATTTTTATGAAAATAAAATTGCTTCTGCTGATTATTATTATGGAGTGTTGTAGATTCTCTATATTGAGCATGCCAATTTGGAATTAAAGCAGTAAAAAAACACCAAAGGAGGAGAAATTTGAAAACTCAGAAGATATACTAAATTAAACCACTAACATTTTAAGATGCCAAAATAAAGAAATGCTTAGATAGTTAGAGTCTGGCAACTTAAGTATATAAACATAGAAGTCTAAAGTGCTAAAGGGGAGGGTTACATTTGTATGGGTGCATACTTGGTGATTGGAGGCAGGGAGAGTATTAACCTGTGGTATAGCTATAGTTAATAGAGAGTAAAATGGTACCAGGTCCATTGTAGCCTGAAGGGGCCACACATGCTGACAGCAGCTCATTGTCTGATATTTTAACAGAATCACCTGAATATAGTTACTGTATTTCCATCTTAATTAACTGAAGTGTATTTCTTTTAAATGGTGACAAAAAACCTTAAATGGGACCCGTGGCTGGTTCTGATAGGTCTCTTTTAGTAAATCCTTCTGTTTCCTGTGAAAATACAATTCTGGAACATCTTCTCTTATAACTCTGTGTTGTGGTGTTCGTCTGTTATTTCTCCTACAAATTTATTATTTAATCTGTCAACTAGGTGTTTTCAATTGGGATGTGTCCCTGCAAAGTCTGACACTGTCCAATCAGTGATAACACAGTCGTGTTCAAGGACATACCTCTCTGACAACTGGAATGGTAACACCAAGCTAACTGATTCAGTGATACATTTCTAGGAGTAAGGGTATGTTCACACAGCGTATTGCGGCACGTACAATATGTCGAGTGTTTTAGAAGTACGCGCTGGCCAGCTCATACTTCTAAAGTGCAGGAGGGGCTTCCCTATTCACTTCTATCATCCCAAAGCTCTCTGTGAGAGTTATGAATTATCGTAATAGCGGTTCACATTTTGGGCATACGGCAGTGCAATTACACGCTGAAATACGGCCCACAATTACGCCATGTGAACATAACCTAACAGAGGAACAGCACAATGCAGTTATATGAGAATAATTTCCGAAATTGTTATTTCACAGGGAATGCAAGGATTAACTAGCACAGACAACTCAGGAGATGTCACAGGTCCCCTTTATTGGGCCTCTCCCACTTCAGACATTTATGACATATACATAGGAAATGGCATAAATAGAGTAAAGCACTCATACACATAGAGACAGCTGAGCATGTATGCTGGCACTTCTTTAAAGGGGTTTTACCACAAAGGCATTTCATGCATGGTTTGTCCTGCTTCAGCTTTCAGTTATTTCAAAAGGGGTTGTGTATGATTTGCTTGAACTGCATATCATGTGACCCAGCAAGCTTGACATCACCATGTCTGTCTTTACAGTGTGCTCACTATAATCAAACAAAGGTATGTTTATGTAAAGAGCTGTGAATAGCTACAATGTAGCTGAGTGGTTAGCACTTCTGTCTTTCAGTATGAGGGTCCTAGGTTCAAATCCCTGCAGGAACCAAACATGGATTTTTTTTTGTTCTTAATGCACATACTTTATTGAGGTTTCTTTATTCTTTTTATTTATTTATTTGCACTGTTTGACTAATTACTAATGAGTACAGATGACAGGAGTAGAATGACAGCACCTGGGGTTGAACACTCACTCAGCAGCAAGTGTGTGAGATTACTAGGCAGGGAAGGGAACAGTAGCCTGAGAGGAGATAATATATATGTGCATGTCCGGCTTGGACTGAGTTCATATCCCCCTAGAGACGAGCTGTACACTATGGATCACTAAGGCAGCAGCTAAAACAAAGATGGTACCGAATTTTTAATAATTATGAATGGTGAAAACTTTGTGGTAAAACAATTTTAAGTCTCTGTATACTTATCAATTATTATCAATTACTCTGGCATTGAAAAACATTGGATATATGTTCTCCAAATAGGTAGTCGCAAAATGTTTATTACCATTACAATTTCTGAAAATCTCTTCATATGAAATCACATAACATCACAAAAACATTTTACGCAAATATTCAGATGTCAGCTATAAGTAACTGTATTTTACCCGAAACGGTGTGTTAATTCGGCTGACCAATGTGTCAAGGATCTGAACATTTTCATGCTGGTAGATAAGTACAAAACGGAGAAAAATCTTAAGTAATGTTGGTTCTGAAACACTTCGTAGGAAGAGGTCCAGGTATGCAGTTGTGGTCATCACCTCCTCCACGGTCACCTAAAATGAAATGCAAAAAGGTAAATATGTTTTCTAGAGGTAAATTTACTTTTTTCCAAGTTAACTGTTACCTATCCATGATCATTTCTGTCCTGTAGGGGGGTCATCTAGCACAAAGGATTAGGTAAAGAACAATATAAATGTAGACACACATTTTAGAAGGATTTCCAAAATAGTCTGTTATAGCAGCAAATGATAAAACTGGGGCAAAGTAAAAACTTGTAAAGTAGTTTCAAAGCTGTTTAAAGTAGGCAGGGCAGGCAGATACATAAGAGGGCAAAATTATTGATACCCTTGTGTTAAAGAAAACCCCACACTAGTCATTTAAATAACTTGAGACTGACAAAAGTCATGATGAATTTCAATTTACAGAAATCAACGAATGAAAATTAGACGGTGCTTTTAAATGTGGTTCTGTACAGGAGAAGGTAGATGTTGAATGGTGGCAGGTGGCAGACAGGTGTTCACACCTGCGTAGCGTGTGGATGTGGATGTCAGGCCTACTGGTGTGGGATTGCAGGGAGGTGTAGTACACCGGTGCTGAAATTAACCACAGATATGCTCGGCTTGGGCTGTACATCCAAAATGATTTTTTTAGAAAAATGAGCATAGGTGCACGCTGGTGTGGCAGCAAAATACAAACAACCAGGGGCGTCGCTAGGCTGTTTTATTCGGGGCTCGGGCCCGAATAAAACACCTTGTGCCCCGAGTCTCCCGGGCTCCAGGCCTCTGCCCTGGGCCTGGAGCACCGACTGGCCCTTTAGCTGCATGTGCGTCCGCTGGACGCACACACAGCCGCGGGCTTCTGCGGAGCAGAGAGCGAGTGCTCCCTGCCCTGCAGACAGCGTCGGGCCCGCTGGTCCTACACCGCGAGGCTGCCTGGACCTCACTGTGCCGAGGACCCGCCGCGGCCCCGGGCGCCTCAGCCGGCCGCGTCGCGATGACAACACGTCATCGCGACGCTGCCTGTCCTCGGGCGCACACCGCGTCATAGGCCGTGCGCCCGAGGAGCTGCCGGAGGAGCGCGGGCTGAAGAGGACAGAAGAGGATCGCGCTCGCCGGGGGAGTTAAGGTGAGTATTAATGTTGTTGTTTTTAAAGCGTTTACTGCCTCAGTGCCCTATAATGCCTGCCTGTGCCCCTATAAAGCCTGCCTGTGCCCCCATATCCCTGTCTGTGGCCCCCATATCCCTGTCTGTGGCCCCCATATCCCTGCCTGTGGCCCCCATACCACTGCCTGTGGCCCCCATATCCCTGCCTGTGGCCCCCATATCCCTGCCTGTGCCCCTATAATGCCTGCCTGTGCCCCTATAATGCTTGCCTGTGGCCCCATATACTGCCTGTGGCCCCATATACTGCCCGTGGCCCCCATATCCCTCTCTGTGCCCTATAATGCCTGCCTGTGCACCCATAATCCCTGCTTGTGGCCCCCATATATGCTGCCCCATGTGCCCCCTATAATGCCTGACTGTGGCCCCATATTCTGCCTGTGGTCCCCATATCCCTGCCTGTGGCCCCATATGCTGCCTGTGCCCCTATAATGCCTGCCTGTGGCCCCTATAATGCCTGCCTGTGGCCCCCATATCACTGCCTGTGGCCCTATATACCTGCCTGTGGCCCCCATACGCCTGACTGTGGCCCCCATATCCTTGCCGGTGGCCCCCATATCCCTGCCGGTGCCCCAAAATACCTGCCTGTGCCCCTCTATACCTACCTGTGCCCCCCATATACCTACCTGTGCCCCCCATATACTGCCTTGGCCCCATATACTGCCTGTGGCCCCCATATACTGCCTCTGTGTCCTATATTATGCCTGTTGTGGCCCTATATACTGCCTCAGTGCCCCATATCCTGCCTGTGGCCCCATATACTGCCTCAGTGCCCCTATATACTTCCTTTGGCCCCATATACCTGCCTGTGGCCCTATATACTGCCTCAGTGCCCCCCCTATACTGCCTATATACCTGCCTGTGCCCCCATATACTGCCTGTGCCCCCCCTATATACTGCCTGTGGCCCCATATACCTGCCTGTGGCCCCATATACTGCTTCAGTGCCCCTATATACCTAACTGAGGGGACTGCTATACCTATATTTAAGGAGTTGCTGGAAATGTGAGGATTCTAAGATATTTGTGTCCAAAACCTCAGGGACGAGTATTGGCCGGGAGCAATCAGCATGAAGGTGAGAACCGGATGGAGAAGAAAAGGGAAAGTGAACGACGCTGATCAGAAAAGACGTCTCCGGTGAGTTACTAAATGTAACTGCAGTGTAATCACTTATATTTCTGCAGAGTCTACATACAACTAGTATCTACCACTATCTGGTCACTGTATGGCGGTGGTATATGTAATCAGAGCCTGTGTACAGCTGATGGTCACATGTGGGGGTCGCGTTTGGTCAGGGTCTGGCAGGATTATTTGAGCCTTAAGTAGTAATAGTTTGGGGTCTTGGTTTTGTAGGAGGGTTTTAGTAACAATCACTTGTCTGGTAGATTTGCTCCATGTATCGGTGTATGTTTTGGTGACTGTTTAGGGGTATTGTCATATGAAGGTGAGAAGTTCTGAAAAAGTAAATTTGTCATTGGTGATTTTTACTGTACAGTGACTGCTGAGGAGATGGACGGGATCTGTGTGAGATGTGCAGAAAATTAGTGACAGGAACACAAGGTTTTTCTCTGTAAAAAAACATCCGCAGTTCACAATGAGGCGTGAAAAATGTCGTGTGAACCCAGCCCTACACAGAAAAACACAAAGGGCCCGAGCCCCGGATGTTTTAGGACCCTAGCAACGCCCCTGCAAACAACCCAATATCAGCAGCACTCTACTCTGATATTGGATTGTGTTTGTATTTTGCTGCCACACCAGCGTGCACCTATGCTCACTTTTCTGAAAAAATTATTTTGGCTGTACAGCCCAAACATTGTTTTTTTTAGGTGTATGCAATGGGTCTGAAGAACTCTTGTGTTAAGTGCCTCCATAACCGTGGTAAGGTAGATGAGAAGTGTGAACCCTGCTATATTGTTTGCATGTGAAAATGCTGTGAATATGCCAAGTGACACCTTTAAGTAAAGCCTGCAGATCCCAAGCTGAGCATATCTGTGGTTAATGTGCAGACCAAACTGTTTGTATGAGGGAGTGGCTGGCCCCCATTTTGGATTTTGTACTCCGCCCATCCGCATAGGCTTTTTAAATCCGTACAGGGCAGTTTACAGCTCTGTACGGATTTCTCCCTGAAATGTGGAGGTCTGAACAGGTAACATTAGAGCAGGTTCCATCTGTATTGAAGTGGCCTTGACGTGGCAGGTGGACTTTTATAGTTTTAATCAAAAATGTACACTAAGGACCTCAAGTTTTCATGTATCTAAATGTAGCAGAAATGCTGCTCCAAAACTTCCAATGCCCTGTAGAGTGCTGCTGATATTGGATTGCATACACCTAGACACGTCAACTGATAGTAACCTATTCCCTGTCAACTTCAGTCCCAGGTACACAGGGGTTCTGTCAGGCCTAGCCAATGTTATTCTGGCACTTTCAGACACAGGTAGCAAAGGTCTCTGAATCCTTCACACAACCCATGCGCCTAGAACCTGGCATGTGTATGTTCCCAGTCAGGCCTGACTTGTTTCACCCACTTTGTGTCACTTACTTCTCTATCTTCCTTCTGTTCAGATGCCTCCCTAGACATTCTCCAAACAAACTCTCAGGCCCATTCATCCTCTCTCCTTAGTCTACAGGGTAGTGGTCTTGCCGATGGGCTACTTCCTTGCAACTTCTGGCCTTCTTGTCAGTCTCTTCCACTGTCCTAACTTCTGTTTCTTGGCTACTTCCATTCTCCCAGAACAGTTCCACAAGCTGTCCTAATTCTCGGTCTCTGCTTCTCTCTCCTGTCTGCCTGCACCACTTTACAATAGGAAACCATCAGAAGCATGTACAATTGCTGGTCAATAAAAGTGGAGAACCTTATTACTTAGGCAATAGCACAGAAAGCAGAACCAAGGTCCATTGTGATGTCAAGTACATGAGATACGTCATGAGAAAATGCACATATGAGTGTCTGAACCAATGGATTAGAGTCACTGTCGGACTGAGGTGCCTCTGGGCCACCAGTGGAGTTAATTCTTGCAGTCCACCAATGGAGTTGATTCTTGGGACCCACCCTACAGCTGCTGTGCATGACTGCCCATAATTTTCGCATTATGCCCTTGACTTTCTGCTTCTCTTTCTCTGTCTTTCTCCATGTCCATAGGCTTTATTTTTTTCTCCCAGTAATGGTTGGCCTCTGTCATGTGACTACCTTGTCTATTAATGTCACTTTTATATGGTATATCAGGCTCGAGTATCTCACTGTCCAACAACCAAAGCCAGAATCCTGTAACAGCTGAGATGACACATGGAGCATGCCTCTATTTTTATCATATATAACATGTACTATGTGCTTTTCTATCGGTAATCTTTCCCTGCTTTAAACAGGGCTCCCATCAGTAATTTCAGGACCCCATTCAACCACAGCATGTGGGCCTCCTGCCCATTACAGTTACTATGTTATGTCTCAAGGACAGTCCTCTTTTTTTTAATTCCTGTAATGTGAATAGTAACCTGTCCACCAAATAATTACCAAATAGTTTAGTGCATGTATATGCCACTCTTTACCCCATATTTATTGCTAAGTGTTTACAGAAAGGCATTTAAGGTATCACATTATGTCTGTCATGGAATACTATAGATTATAGAAATACTAGTTTCTGTTTTCTTTGAATATGTTAGCAAAATCTTTGAGATGTAACAGTAAAGACCTTGAGTTGCAAATTATAGTTAGTACCTGGCACCATATAATGTGATCGGCATAAGAGCTTTATCTGCATTCTGTATTTCCTATTGAATTACAAAACTATTAAAGACATATTGCAGCCCAAATAATAAAATGTATTCAATTCTCATTAAAATATATTCAATGTTCCTCTTCCTCCTCATACATATGAAAGTATTGCAAATGCTTGTATGTGTGTGTTATGATATACACGTATATATATATATATATATATATATATATATATATATATATATATATATATAGTTATATAGTAGATGGCAGCGGAAAGGCTGCATGGTGTTATATCCCAGGTTCTGATGCACAATGATAAACGGATGCAAGCGACTTCAAAGGAGAAGAAAGTCGCATGTCCTGACACTAGTAGGTGGCAGTTACGTGTCACCAAAGTACTGGCCTTGGTGAGGTAGGAGCCATTGTTTCTGTTGTCAGCTGCGATATGTATACATATATGGATACGTATTTGGACTAAAAATCTGTCTGAGTCTCTGTCAAACTGGACTTTTGCTACGATCCCAGAACGGTTGCGGCTCACAATATATACAAATACAGAAATACCATGTTGGCTTTCCTCCAAACACAGTGTTTGGTATTTAGGTCTTAAAGCACCTTCTTCCACAAGCTTGCTGTGTCCCCTAAATAGCTTCTTGCAAGCTGTAAACATGACTTTTCATGGCTTGCTTTGAAAGGGAGCGCTCTTTCTGCCACTCTTTAATTAAGGCCAGATTTGTGAAGTACACATCTGATAGTTGTCCTGTTGACAGATACTCAGCTCCTCCAATATGACCCTGGGCCTCCTGGCTGCTTCTCTAGTTAGTGCTCTTCTTGCCTGGGCTGTCAGTTTAGGTAGACTGCCATGTCTTGGTAGGTTAGCAGTAACGCAATCTCCTTCCATTTACGGATGATGGATTGAACAGTGCTCTGTGAGACTTTCAAAGCTTGCTCTATTTTTTAAAACCTAATCCTGTAATTCACTTCGCCACAACTTTATCCCTGAGCTGTCTGGTGTGTTTCTTGGTTTTCATGATGCTGTTTGTTCACCAACGTTCTCTAGAAAACCTCCGAGACCTTTACAAAACAACTGTAGTTATACTGAGAATAAATTAGATACACATGTACTCTATTTACTAATTAGGTGATTTCTAATGACAGTTGGTCACACTGGATTTTATTTAAGGGTATCAGAGTACAGAGGGCTATTGCTTCTAAGACTTTTGTCTAAGATCAAATGTAGAGTACAGGGAGCTGAATACATATGCACTCAACAGTTTCCAGTTTCTTAATTTGCAAAAATGTTGAAAAGCGTGTATCATTTTCTTCACACTTCACAAATACTTGCTTCCTCGTGTTGCTCTATCACATAAAATATTAATAAAATACATTTATGTTTTTGGCTGTAACATTTAAAAAGGAGGAACAGTTCAAGGGAGGGGGGGGGGTTCTTTTGTAACCCACTGTATAACTTCACTCTTATTCTATAATATAAAAACAAGGCAAAATGTAGAACAATAAATGCTTAATGGCTTCTGAACAAGTCTTTATTGTTATACCTTGGGCCATGTTTTTATATGTTGGAATAAAAGTGAAGTTTTATGTTTTCTAAAGCTGGATTGTTATACAAGAGGCTAACCATCTTTGGATCAACATAAACAATGTTAAAAAGAAAAAAGACAGACCAAACCCTGCGGCATAGGCTACAGATCATATTGGGGTAAAATCATTATTTCAGCTGTATCCAGTGTTTCAAAGTCTAGAGCCAATTTGTCAACCCCAATGTCAATTTTGGGAATATTATCAAAAATGCAATTAATTCATTCTAACATCGGTGGTAAAAAAATATAAAAAATTAGCTTTAGCATCAATGATTATCACGTGCACTATCCCTGAACTCTGCAATTACCATACTGTGCAAATATATTACTTTTTATTACCTCTGTATTGTTAAATTATTGTGCATATTATGCCTGTAATGTGACTGGAATTATACAGATGCAATAACTGTGATCACTGGGGCACATTTACTAATATTTATGCTTAGACAGTGTAAACTTGGACCAGACAGACTAAAAATGTGCTACATTTATCACAGTGGCTCATATTCTTTGATCAATCTGGCATATCTTTAGATACTGTTCTCTAACTTGATACCACCTATTGGTTGGCCGATATTACACCAATAATCATGGTCAACTTTTGGGATAATTTTTGATGCACCATGTTGCAGGTCAAGCCATGCCCATTTTCAGCTAAGTAAAGCAGGCACAAAAAGTGTCTAAAAAGAGTAAAAGCCTGCACTGGCTATGTCCTCTCTTCCTTTGATGAGATAGAAAAATATATTGCTTTCTTAGCTCATTTTTTTATTTAGTTTATTTGGGTATTTATTTTCGGGCAGGTGGTCCTGCATTGTTTTAATTTTTTTTTTTTTTTTTTTAAGCTAAAAACACTTTGGCCAGTCGTTAGGTACCAAAGCTGTATTCTGTCCATCACTTTGTATGTAATGCTTGATGCTCCATTGAAGGTATTTCAGCTTAGACAAGTGAGAAAAAGTACTTCTGTCAGGGACACACACAGAGAAACAGACAAGTGAGGCCCTGACACTGGTCCCAGCCTCTGTCCCTGCCTTTTGGGGAACCCGACTCTTTCATAGGTCGGCCCCAACCAGATGACTGATAACTGCACTGAGCCACGTAAATACACAGACAGAGACAAACAAACACAGAACAAGCAAGCGTAGTCGGGCAGGCCAAGTTAGCAACACACGGGCAGCGAAGTACAAAAACGTGAGGCAAAGAATAACCGGAATCCAAGCCAAGGTAACACAGAGAGTCAATAAGGAAAAACAGGCAACGAACAGACCGTATAGCAGGCAAGGCAGAAAGGGAAATTAATCCTTTAAATAGGGAACAGAGAAAGAGAACACAAGACCTGATAGGAGATCAGAGCTGTCACTCAAAAGGAACCAGTTTAACTAAGAGTGGGCTGGAAGGTTCCTGGCCACGGGCGTTGGCCAGGAAACAATTAAGCACACAGAGAAATAGCCCAAGTTCCCACTGGTAAAACAAATAAATGGCATCAGGTAAAAAAAAACATGTTTTTCGCTGCGCCGGCCGTGGCCGGTGACCAGAGCCTGAAGCTAGGGGTCTGCTGGGCATGATCATGACAACTTCCTACAAAAATATAATTTCGTTTAATGATGATCCAAAATAAATCCATAGTTATACAGTGATATAGTGATGTGGAATGTATGACCAAAAGGCAAAGTGGAACGTTTCAGTTCCCTTGGACCAAAATCATACCGGTCACATTATGATTCTAATGAACGAGGGAACAAGCATGTATTGTTTTCATGAAGAGTGTCAAACTTGAGATGAGGAGTCACTAGCTGTAATATGGCCGCTGTGGAATATGGCCAATTCGGTTTATGCTGAAGCGCTGTTAGGTGCCGGTTAATAGTATAAAACATACTACACACAATACTTTTTTCTTCTGTAGTGTTTTTGGGGTGCATTGTTTGGGTCAGTGCCATTTTTTTTACAGCATGCTTTAGGTATGGTTTTCATTCAGCTAGTTTGTGGTGGTTTTCTCCATTGATCCCCTATTGTTTTTTATTTCTTATTTAACTCCTGATTAAACAAGTTGTTTTTGTGTTTTTTTTTCAATACAATTCATGTATTTCAAAGAATCATCATACAATTACTTGATCTATGATTGGATTTATTAGTTAAAAAAACACTACATAAAAATGCCACTAAAAAAACTCAAATAAACATTATTTTATAAAAATGCCACAAACGAACATAAAAAAATCAAGCAGCACAAAAAAATTCTGACAGTCTTTGTTTTTTTTTTTAAAGGGATATTCCCACCATAGGATATACCATGAGTCTCTGATAGTTGCAGGTCCCAAAACCCCTCTGTGAGGAACCAATCAGGGGCACACAAGTAGACACCAACTGAGTGAGGTCCTGACACTGTTCTCAACCCACTGTCCCTGTCTTTTGGGGGTGCCCAACTCCTTAACGGGTCGGCCCCAACCGAAGACTGCGAGATACACTAATTAGGTGAATACACAAGACTCAGACAAAACAAACACTAAACACAATACCAGAAGGTATAACTAGCCAGGTCAGCAACAGTCGGGAGAAGCAGTACAGAATCACTTAAGCAGAGGAATAGTCAGTAAGTATAGCCAAGGTCAGGTAACAGGTAAAGCACGAAAGAGTAACAGGCTAATTTACAGGCACAAAAGGTAACCAGTATAGCAGGCAAGGAGAAATGGCACAGGAACCCTTTTATAACAGACCAGAGAACAAAGAAGAGAAGTGATAGGTGAAAGCAACAAAAGACCAGCTTGGAATACAAGGCTGTCAATCAAAAAGACTTGCAAGGAAATAAGTTAACTAGCCGAGCGCTGGAGGACACTGACTACGGGCGTCGGCCAGGAATCAATTAACAAAGCAGAGTATGAAAACAAATATTAACAAACTACGTCCGAAACCGCGGTTTTTGTTGCAATGGCGATCAGAGCTCAAAGCTGGAGGTCTGTCAGGCACAATCATGACACTCTCCATTTTAAATGGAGAGGTGGTCTGGACTCTCCCATGGAATTTAATGAAAGTTCTGAGTACAGCTAAGCAAAACTCACATTGATCTAGTAGAAGAGTCCTGAATACCTCTCCGTTCAAAGCAGGTCCCACCTATCAAACATTGATTGCATATCGATATGTCAGCGATGTCTATGGAGAGACAATCCCTTGAAGCTGAGAAAGGCCACAAAAACCATTAAAGAAGGAGACTGTAGAGCTGTTATTAAGCAAAATTAGGTTAGCTTTGTTCAAGCTTTAGGCCTCGTTCACACGGCTTATTTCGCCACGTATTTGCCGACGGATTGACGATCGTCAATCCATCGGCCAATCAGTCAGAAACAAGTCACAGCCTATTTTCCATTGATTTCAATAGAAAATACGGCTCATCGTTCACACGACGCGTATTTCCGTGCCGGATTGCCGCCGCGGATTGACTACGGCAATCCGGACGGAAAAACAATGTGCATGTCAATGATTTACGAACGGATTCACCACCTACAATGATTGGAGATGGTGAATCTGTCGGAAAATCAGTTACAAATACGCGTCACACTTAGTGGCACTTATTTGCAACTGATTTTCAACTGATTTCAGAACGTATTTACGATCGGCAATCCGATGTAAATACGTTCTGAAATAAGCCGTGTGAACGAGGCCTTAGGCTTGAAGAAAGCAGTATTCTAAGAAAATCAAACCTTGCTCACATGTAATTTTTGGCTTCATAAGACTTGTAGGTGGTAAAAAGTTTGATTTTCTGCATAAATAAAACAAAATACTGAAAGATCACTAGAATAGCAATAGACATTCTTGCCAAGCCTCCTAGAAACCAGGATGCAAAAAGGGGTAATGCCTATGCAAACCCCACACCCCTAAAACGGTGATCCTAGGTGGATTGGGGCATTCCCAGGGGCAGGGCCAAAATCTCCTAGAATCAAGATGTAAAAGTTTGGTAGGTTTGGCTATAGGGTGGGTTCAGAAGTGGATAATGAACATGTCAATTTCTCCCCATCCAGCTGATTCGCCGAGCGGGGAGAAGAGACGGAATCCACAGTTCTCTATGAGAACTGTGGATTACCGTAATGGCTGGGACGGATTGCAGCCGTATTGTGCTCCGTACTGCGCTGCAATCCATGCCCAAAATAAGCCGTGTGAACGGCCCTTAAAATCACGTCCTGACCCACACAAACAGACAGCAGAATTATAAATGGCAGAGGGTTTTTGCGGTCTTTGTTCCAGGACCTTGAACTTCTGCTTTTAAAGAAATAATTTTGAATTTTACAATAAAAGGATATGTCATTTACTAACTTCTACCCATTGTATTTCCAGCCATAACTGTTTCATTTACTGAGCACATATGGAGTGATTAAATTAATCTCTCATTCTTGACTAGCAGCCGATGTCTACATTACTTGCAGTATATAAGAATTCTTCTGCTGAATAGAGGAAAAATATAATCGATCATGGCATATCTTGGGCCAGTCTTTGTAAAATAAAAGCTGCTTAACCCAGTGATCCATCTCTGACCCATATGAAGTATGCAATTATTAGACTGTAAAGCATCAGGCACAAGGATTTCCCTGAGATTCAGTCTCCAGCATTGTGCAGCTAGCAGAGTTTTATTCAGGAAACACTCCGAGCGAATAAATTGTCAGGAATGTTCCATGCAGACAGCTTGATCCCCGGCTTAGCATTGCTCAGAGCTGGAGGGATGTCGCATTTCAAACACCTCTAAAATTCTTCAGCTCAGCAAAGTGTGTGATTCCTTTGATTCACACACCCAGCAAACGAAGTCCATAACAGACAGTAAAACATCCCTGTATTATAGACACTAAAACAAGTCTCCACACAGCGCTTGCTTCGACTTGTTAAATGGAAGATATATCCCATTTACAAGCGAGCTTTAACTTCACGTTATTTTTCAATAAAATATTGAGTAAAACAGAAGTTTTTCAGCAACAAGAACTTTACATCTTTGCACACCTCTATTTATGAATGTTTTAGTGAATATCTGGAAGTATTCTTAAGTTACATTTGAAGAATATCACAAACAAGGCTGGTATATAATAAGGTAGAGCTGGTCATGCTATGTACAGCTATAAATAATCCATACTGAAAGTTATTGGCATTGCAAAGGCTGTATTTACCATATGGAAGCCCGTGGATTTGCAGCTTAACCCCTTCCTGATGGACGGTCATAATAATATGGCTCTAAATATTTTTCCTCCTTGCCTTCCGAAAGCCAGAACTTTTTAATTTTTCCAACTACATAGACCTATGGGACAAGATGTACTTTCTAATGGTGTCTTTTATATTACCATAGAATATACTGGGGAATGGCAAAACAATTCTAAGTGGGGTAAAATGTGAAAAAAAACGTACTTAAGCCATGTTTGCAGGATTTTTTTTTTACGGCGTTCAATCTTCGGTAAAAACGATGTGTTATCTGTATTCTACAGGTGGATACTCATCCGGCAATACCAAACATGTACAGTTTCCATCATGTTTTGGCACTGTAAAAAAAATTATAAACATTCTCTATTTTTCTAATTTGCGTTGCGGCGCCATTTTGTGCGACCAATAACTTTTTTGTACTAACACCTACGGACTTGAGTGAAGGGCATTTTTTGTGGGCTGAAGTGTAATTTTTGTTGCTGGCAGTTTGGAATGCATGAGACTTTTTGATCATTTTTATTCCAATTTTTATGGGACGTGACCAAAAAACAGCAATTTTGGCATTTGGAATTTTTATTCTTCTATGGTGTTCAGCGTACGGGATAAATTGTCATATTTTAATAGATCGGACGCGGCGATACCAAATGTATGTAACTTTTTATTTGTAAAATGGTGAAAAGGGGGGTAATTTGAACTTTTAATACTTTTTATATTTTACACTTTAAAACTTTTTTTTTTACTTTAACTTTAAAGGGCCGTTCACACGGCTTATTGCAGGGATGTATTTCAGCCGTATTGTGCGCCGTACTGCGCTGCAATACGGCTGGAATCCGTCCCAGCCATTACAGTAATCCAGAGTTCTCATAGAGAACTATGGATTACGTCTTCTCTTCCCGCTCGGCGAATCCGCCGGGCGGGGAGATAGGCGACATGCTATTTACTAGTGGCGTATATGCGCCACTGGTAATGAAAGTCTATGGGCCGGCGAGGTGCTGGAGCCCTGCTCCCGAACCGCCCCCGTCCACATTTATGCCCCGCAATTACGCCGTGTGAACATTGCCTAAGTCCCCCTAGGGCACTTCACCACTAGCGAGTATAATCATTTATAGAGCCTAATGCATTGTATAGACCATGCATTAGGGTGTACCAATATGGCGGTTTCCCAACCTCGGGCCCCATGGCAGTGATGGAAGCCTTCACAATGCTTCCCATTGCCATGTTAGGTGATTGGGACTCAGCGATTTGACCGCCGATGTCCCAATCGCAGTGAGGAATGGTGTGTGGCACCGTTCCTTTTGCTTACATGTTTAAAGCTAATCAATTTGGTGAAAAAAAAAACCTTTAAAGTATCCAATATACATTGTAATTTTAGTTGGAATACTGGTTTTAATACTAGAAAACAAAAAAATTGAACTTTAAATATTTTTTTATCTAATAAGATTTTTCCCTGCTCTCTATTGTTCAGTCGACAGTGCACAATGGTATAAGCTCTATGCTGTATGCTGATCTACAGATGACAGTTCTCATAAAATTATCACATGATTGAACTGCTTACTTTCCCACAAATCCTTATTTAATAAAAAAAAATTGATACTCAAATTCCCCATAAATTGCATAGTTACATACTTAGTGACCAAAAAAAGAGCTCTATCTATCAAGTTCAATCTCCAATACTTTAGCAAACAAAGGATCATAGATATAAAACTTAACTTTTATTAATAAACTTAGAAAAAAATGGCAAAAATTACACCTACACACATATAGTGAAAAACCATAATGACACAAGGAAGAGAAAAGGGAGAGAAAAAGGAAGGCCAGAAACTAACAGGGGTAACGACACCCTAATGTCACCCTACTGGGCCTAATTGACCCTAAGGCTATGTTCACACGGCATAATTGCGGGGCGTGATTACGCTCCGCAATTACGCCGTGTGTTTGGGAGCTCGTGCCGACCGGTACGAACTCCCGCGGGGTGCCGGTTGTCCGCTGGCCCCATAGACATTCATTACTAGCGGCGCGTATTCGCCGCTAGTAATTGACATGTCACTTATCTCCCCTCCTCTTGTCCGAGCGAGGAGATGAGGCATAATTCATAGTTCTCTATGAAAACTGTGGATTACCGTAATGACTGGGACGTATCTTGCCCCGTATTGAGTGCAGTACGGTGCAAAATACGGGGCAAAATACGTCCCAATTTAAGCCGTGTGAACATAGCCTAAGGCCTAACCCCTGGGGGTATCGCCCTGATAAGGGCGTTCCCGTCACGTACCTCTCCCTAACACTAACTGACCCTATAAACTATAAAAGAAAAAAATCCCAACGTGTTTCGATGCGCCCTTCAGCATCTCATCAGGGGAATGAATAAATAAATAAATAAATAATAAATATTCATAAATATGTAGAACAGAATATATAAAATAAATAAATAATTAGGGTCCAAAACAGGGGTCTTCAAACTGCAGCCCACCAGCTGTTAGGAAACTACAACTCCCATCATGTATTTATATAATCTATAACAGTGGGCATGAGGGGAGTTGTAGTTTCCCAACAGGTGGAGGGCCGCAGTTTGAATACCCCTGGTCCAAAATATATATTAAAAGGACCAAAGTATGGACCAAAAAATACTACCACAATAATAACACACCAAGTGAAAAGTGTGTCAAACTAAAGACCAATAAAAGCAACGACCGGAACCATCCTATATCTCAATACCTTGTTTTGCATGAAACCCAGAGGGAAGAGCAAAGACCTTGTACACAAGAGAATATTATGTCACATTTAAATATTTTGCAAAACCAGAGTATGCATGTAGATGTATATAAATCCTAAAAATCAAACGAGAGACAACAAATAATCTCAATCTTATTCACATATTAAATATATACCTGCAAGGAAGAGAAAACAATATATTTCTCATATGTTGAAATGTAATGTAATGTAAATGTAATGTTTAGCAGTATAGACAGAAACGCCAATGTATATATTCAGCTAGTGAAAAAATCTCTCAATAACAATTCAAATCAAACATACACACAGTATGCATATAAGTCTAATCCACTTGAAAATCTCCAAAGTGCCCACAAAATTACTTGTACAGGGTTAAAACATGACAAAATGACATGCACCTTCAGTTAGAGAAAGCATAATAAGTACAAGGCATGCTATGCCCATATCTCTACTTACGACCTGCCGATACAACATACGTTTGTTCTCATGCTGTATAGAAATGCCCAAGAGAAGGCTCCGTCTCTCCTACCAAAAGTGGGGGGGACGCATACAATGCGCCCATCTCGTCCTTACAATGCGCCCCAAGTAAGGCGCCGCCGTCTCTTTAATAGCAGAGAAAACATAGGATGCGCCCCAGTGTTAAGCTTGCATGGTGCGCCCAAGATAAGACGCCACCATTTCAAATTAGTTAATCTCCAATACTAATAAACCCTAGATGATCCCTAGCAAGGTAAAAAATGCCTATGAATGGTATAGACCAATTTGTTAGTGTTAAAATTCCTTCTGGCAACCAGATAACATTCCTAGATGAATACTGTACATTAATACTATAAGGGAGTGCACACACAATATTTGCAATGCACATTTGGTGTATGCACTGGAAAAAGTCTTGGCATGTACGTCAAATGTATCCATAAGCCCCGATTAACCTTAGGCCAAGTTCACAAAAAGTTTTTTGTGCACGTTTTTGCATGCGATTTTGTAAGTTGGCCCACTGACAAAGGCATGAACAGTCTATAATTTTAAGGGTAGGTTCATTTTAACACTGAGAGACAGAATATCCAAAATAAAGTCCAGAAAATCACATTGTGTAAATTACATAAATGTATTTGTATATTGCAGTGAGAAATAAGTATTTAATCCGTATGGCAAACAAGACTTAATACTTGGTGGCAAAACCCTTGTTGGCAAGCACAGCAGTCAGATGTTTTTTGTAGTTGATGATGAGGTTTGCATAAATGATGAATTTTTCCAAATAAATTACTTTGTTTATTTTGCTTTGCTGAGGAAATAAGAGAGATTGTATCTGCTCTGTGTGTACACAGGTTTCTCTGGTTACCATTCTGCTCTTCCTTTCTCTCTCTGTTCTTTGTCTTATCTGAGAGACAAGAGAGCAAGGAGACTAATTACTTTTGTTTACTTTAGAGCAGAGAGCTTCAGAGCTCATAGACCAGATCTCCTGTTCTCATGTCAGTGCAATTAGAAGAGCTGTGAATACGAGCCGGATATGCTAATCACTGCTATAGAACCACCCACAACCTCACCAGGAAGAGACAGGAAGCATTAATCTGAAATGGCTTGTGGCTTTGTGAAAAAGCATGGTGAGACAGTCCCTTTAATTTATGCCACTCTATGCTAATTGAGTTGTAGCCATCTTAAGTAAACATTAGGAAATGCTTCTAAATGTACAGCTCCAACATATGCAGCAAATACAGTATGACTGCACCCTAATAAACTCCACAAGTGGGCCTTTAAAATGAAATTGTTGGGCCCTAGGCACCCCAGTCCGACATTGCTCATATCTATCCATACTTTCAGCCATTAACAAATGCTGTTACCGCATGTGCCAAAATGTTATATTTTATGTAGTAAAGTAATGCTTTCAGCTTTAAAATGAAATTGCACTTCATTTAACAACAAGCAGCAACCTAGTGTTTTCTGCTATGTCGGCAATAAGGATATCACACTGGTTTACACAACATCACAATTTACAGGTTGGAAAACAAACAAAAAACTTTGTATACATGTTGCTTTATTTTACCCTTCCAGGACTAGTGTACGTGAAACAATAAGTATGGAAACAGATGGGGCAAAGCCATTTCCATCGCTCTTTATTACAGACCACACAAGTGAACATTATCAGGCAAGGGGTTGTGTGAATACAAAAATTGTCCGCTTTATTCCCCAAAACAGCGCAATCTTTTCCTTAAAACTTTCTTATCCTAAGTTAAATAAGTTGTGCTGTGCCTCTTCTCTGCCCCATCAGACAGTGGACATAGAGAGATACTGCTACCAGGCGAGACAACTGTACAGCACCAAACAGGTATCATGGCATATTAATTAAAACCGGGCACATGCAAGATATGCGCTGGGTGTTGGATGGTTGCCCCATCAAATGGCCATTCCGATATGCACCAGCATCTCTTCACACCCGCTTTCAAATAAGGTATAAATGAGAGGCACAGCACCACCCTTCTTAAATACAAGATAAAACACTCCAATCCCGGCCATTAAACCGTGCTGCAATGGTCAACAGTGAACATGGCATCTGAGTAAAATATTGTACTCCAGCACTCATGATATATATAAAAAAAAACGCATTTTTTTATTACATCATGATAAAAACATGATTAAAAGTCAAAAACACACAAAATTTAAGTTAATGTCTATGCATTTCGAGCCCATAGCCGGAATGGCTCTTAGTCGTGAACATTTTGATACATACAAGGAGACTCCTTTATACTACGTTTTAATTGAACGAAAGCAAACAACTGTGCCTTAACCCTTAATGAAAAAAACGTTGAGATTCTTAGTTCACACGTTTTGATAAAAAAAATGCTTAAGCCACCCCCGGCTTACAACGGGATCTCAAGGCGGGTGGTCCTACGTTATCTTTACCTCTCAATAGAGCCAAATAAGACTTCTCATTGTGTCAACTGACCTCCATAATCCAGAGAGAAAAAAAAAAACACCAACCTTGCAAGCATACTGCACTGATATAACAGCCTGTGGAGGTGGGCGGGGTGCAAGAAACCAAAATGAAGGCATCCCTTCCTACCTATATAGATTAAAAGCATTATATGCCAAATACAATGTATAGTTCTGCACAAAAAAAATTCTGAAAAACACAATGTGAACCTGGGTGCCACTGGCATGGTTGCAGCATATACACTCACCGGCCACTTTATTAGTTACACCATGCTAGTAACGGGTTGGACCCCCTTTTGCCTTCAGAACTGCCTCAATTCTTCGTGGCATAGATTCCACAAGGTGTTGCAACGATGCTCAATTGGTACCAAGGGGCCCAAAGAGTGCCAAGAAAATATTCCCCACACCATGACACCACCACCACCAGCCTGAACCGTTGATACAAGGCAGGATGGATCATGCTTTCATGTTGTTGACGCCAAAATCTGACCCTACCATCCGAATGTCGCAGCAGAAATCGAGACTCATCAGACCAGGCAACGTTTTTCCAATCTTCTACTGTCCAATTTCGATGAGCTTTGGCAAATTGGAGCCTCAGTTTCCTGTTCTTAGCTGAAAGGAGTGGCACCCGGTGTGGTCTTCTGCTGCTGTAGCCCATCTGCCTCAAAGTTCGCCGTACTGTGCGTTCAGAGATGCTCTTCTGCCTACCTTGGTTGTAACGGGTGGCTATTTGAGTCACTGTTGCCTTTCTATCAGCTCGAACCAGTCTGCCCATTCTCCTTTGACCTCTGGCATCATCAAGGCATTTCCGCCCACAGGACTGCCGCTCACTGGATGTTTTTTCTTTTTCGGACCATTCTCTGTAAACCCTAGAGATGGTTGTGCGTGAAAATCCCAGGAGATCAGCAGTTTCTGAAATACTCAGACCAGCCCTTCTGGCACCAACAACCATGCCACGTTCAAACGCACTCAAATCACCTTTCTTCCCCATACTGATGCTCGGTTTGAACTGCAGGAGATTGTCTTGACCATGTCTACATGCCTAAATGCACTGAGTTGCCGCCATGTGATTGGCTGATTAGAAATTAAGTGTTAACGAGCAGTTGGACAGGTGTACCTAATAAAGTGGCCGGTGAGTGTATATATATATACATGCATTCCAATACCAGTGGCACACCAACTGCTAAAAGGGGCTCCTTTATACTACGTCTTAATTGAACAAAAGCAGACAACTGTGCATTAACCCTCAATGAAACACATTCCAGTAGACGAGAAATCTCTATAAAGACTGCAGCACATGATTTAATACCTGAAAAATATTACTATAACACTAATAAATATACATAATATCTGTTCTGTAATTTAAACTCTTTTGATATCTTGTTTTTAATGTTAAAATCCAATAGGCTTCTCTGTGAGCCCTGGTCCTCAGTCCTGGTCGCACATGCTCAGACATCACCTCTCTTCTCAGGGTGCTGTCATTCTACTCTTGTCCTTTGCACTAGTTAGTAATAAGTCAAACAGAGCAAATGAAAAGAAAGAAATCTGAATGACGTCTGTGCATTGATAAAAAGGAAAAAAAATCCACAGGTTAAGTACCTGCAGGGATTTGAACCAAGGACCCTTGTGCTGTAAAGCAAAAATGTTACCTCTGAGCTACAGTGTAGCTACTTACAACTCTATACATAAACAGACCTTTCTTTGACTAGAGAGAGGAAAGGCCTGGTGATGTTATCCTGCTGGGTAACATGATAAGCAATTCAAACAAATCACACACGCCCCCTTCTGAGCACACAGAACTGAAGAGCTGGATGCAGGAGGTATGAAATGAGATTGTGACAAAACCCCTTTAAAAAACAATGATGTTTAGGTATTGAGAAAAACGCACCCAGCATCCAAACGGAATAGACACTGATTTTTAGCTTTCTATTGACTTCAATAGAAATTTTCAGTGCCGACTTCACGTCAAGAAGTGACAATGTCTGCAAAGACCCCTGGATACCCCATTGAATCAATGGGATGCACAGTATGAAATCAGAATTGGATGTGGAATCTGGTGTGGAATTAATACTTAATCTTCTTTTAATTCGATCTGCAACTCACCCATAACAATATGTCCACAGGTAGGGATTTTTCAATTGAAAAATATGATGTGGAATTGAGGGAAAAAATTTGAAGTGATGCGTCGGATTACTACCCAGGATTTTATCTTGGTGAAGGATGTTATTATCTCTGATTAAGACACAGTTTAGCTCCATTTCAATAGGGCTAATCCGCCTCATGCATGCCGAAAGTAGATTCTGAGCTTAATCTGCTTCAAAGAATGGACAGGTCTATTCTTTTTTTTTCACACCACAGATGTAATATGAAGTGTAAAAAAAATCCTCGCTGTAGAACACAATTGCTCAGGATTTAGCACTATGGGACTTTGGTTCGTCCAGGTACAATGAGAGTGAATTTTCTGTTTAACATCATATTGGTGGGACAGTTATACACGGTCAAAGCATAATTTAATGTTTAGTGCATGTGACGCTACTATTGAACATACAGCATAGTATTTGCACTCATTACTAAAACTACCACTAGAGGGCACGAAGTGTCTCAGTCCTTCGGAAAGGACAAAGCTTTTGTCCTTTTTACATAAAACCACTGAAAGTAGATAAAACAGAACCCTTTATGCTTCCATAAAATAAGAGCTATATACAAATAATTCAACTGTATCAAGTACAAATGAGCATGATAATCATTTCACATTTGATTTGACTGAATGAAAATAATTGTATTAAAACATAGCCTTGCAAAGCAAACATAAAAAATATTTTTTGACCATTTAAAACGATATTTTATTTGATAAATACTACTTTAATTTTACTGATATAAAATTATTATTGATATATGGCACCACCCAAATCACAAAAAGTAATGGAATGTTAGGTATCTGCTCCTAAATGGCTTTGTGCAACCTTCACTACTAAAGCACTCACTGAAATGAATGCACAGTCATGTAATAGAGAAAGTCAGGTCTACAGAGATAGAGGACCTATTCCAGTTGTAATGGGCACCTACAACCTCTATCAGATGTATTTTGAAAAGGCAGAATAACTTCTCTTTAGATGTACCGGGAATTCATGTAGAGTTTTGCTCATAGGGAAACCTATTGTTTAACTCTTGTTTTTATGTTAAACACTTTTTTTGGTTATGTTCTTTTTAATATTCCATATCACGATCAATATTTGTAAAAAAAAAAAATCCTGAAATCCTGCAGTCTTCACTTTGGCCACTAGAAATAGTAATAGTCTGGCACTTCCTGTTCTGTGGAGAAAAATTTTCAGCAGTCTCCTCATTATTAGCACAGTCAGGATTACACTGAAAGGTGACACCAATGAGTATAGATTACACAGGATCAACCATTCACAGCAGAAGATAGTCATGGATCCCCCTCTCTGCAATGTCATCTTCCCAGATCACAGAGCATGCCTAGAAATCTCTCCCATAGAAGTCAATAGCCTGCTCCTGTTCACAGGCTGATATACCCATGTAGCTGCTGTAAAGCATCTCTCTAAAAGCTGTTAAAAGCAGCCAACGCCAAATGAATGTCATCAATCACAATGTATATACACAATGGAATTTAAAAAATCTGCAATCAGAAGATAAAAATGACTAAGCACAAAATATATATATATATATATATATATATATATATATATATATATATATATATATAAAAGGAAAACCGCTTGCACTCACAAATTAAAAGTTGAAAAAAATACTTAGTGCTGTATTTCATGTCCACTGGGCAACGTTTCGGCTCACACAGAGCCTTTTTCAACTTTTAATTTGTGAGTGCAAGCGGTTTTCCTTTTTTGTTTACTTATCCGTGACGGGATTTATACCTGCTTGCACCCATCCTATCAATTGGTTGGGAGGTGCTGCCTATTTGTCATATATATATATATATATATATATATATATATATTATATATATATATATATATATATATATAATCAGTATCTTGTTTAATGAGTAAAAAAAATATTGGCCATAGATTTAATTTAAACAAAATCCAATGGTCTCATAGTAGTTTAATGGCTTCAACATTTCACAGATTTACACTTAATTCTAGCTTTTAATATTTTTTCCCATGCATTCCTGATAAGTTTGCAAACTTAAGGCTCCGTGTGTTATGTGCTCAAGCAAAAATCTGGGAGGCATTGCACTGAAACAAGCCCTGCTTTCTTGGATATGGTGTTGGAACAGTTTACTCACGAACCATATTGGTCCATCAAACAATGTGCAATGTGAGACAGGAGTTAGCAGATCTAGCATACAAGACATTCTTAAGAGAGCACATTGGAAAGGTTATACCACAAGATTGTTACACACCATGAATGACGATGACCCTGACCGAAGAATGCAGTACTGCGAGTGCATGACAAATGGTACATGAGAATAATGAGTTGGTGGAGAAAATGGTTTGGTCTGATGAAGGACCACTTAAACTAAATGGTACAGCAAATCGTCATTAGCATGTTTATTGGGCTCCAGAAAATGGTTATATTTATGTGGACAAAGCAGTTAATTTACCAGGGCTCAATGTCTGGTGTGGACGGTCTTCAAGGGATAAAATGTGACCATTCATTGTTGAAGACACATTCACTGGTCTAATATATCTTGACATGATTTACACATTCATCCATTTGTGTATTTCATGCAGTTAGGCAATTTAACTTCCAGCAAGATGGCACAATACCATAATACCAGAAAGACATTGCAGCCTATCTAGATGACATTCTGCTAGATAAAACCAAAAAGTGCTATTGAATTCCCTCTCTGTTCTCCTGACTTTACACCCCTCAACTTTTACCTATGAGAGACCCTAATGGATGTGGTATACCACAGAATTCCAGCTACACTGGCTGCATTAAAGGAAGAGATTGAAAAGATGTACAGAACAATCCCTATGGACACTGTAACCAATGTCTGTGAAGTAGTTCACCAAAACTACAATTAGGTGCACCTTTTGAGCAGCTAATGGGATTGCGGAAGTCAAACATGACTTACAGTTATCCTTTGATGGCTATATCTTTTAAATCTAAAAATAAAGCTTTAAGGCAATTTTTTTTTATATTGAAGTGTGTTTCCATTTTTTGGGACCCTCTCTATAGTAAAAGTGAAGAGTTCTTTTTTTTTTTTTTTTAAGAATTTTATTACACAGAAGCCTTATTACAAATTCTCAAACCAATGAATTCGCCATATAACAAATGCAGGTTACATTTGAACATTGCATCATGTACACATAATAACTGTCATAATAAGAGCTTCCGGATTTTATAGTTTTCACCCCTTAAACTAACCCCCCCCCCCCAACAAAGTCCCCAACCGCTACTCCTGTATCTCTCAAACATCAATGTCTAGATTACCCAAATTACCTTTCTGCTTTTCCTTTAAATAATACTCCGTATATTTAAAAGGTTCCATGACTTTCCTAATTTCTTCTGTGCTAAAGGTATGTGAAATATAAGATTTCCATTTCTGGAGAAATGATTTGGAGGATTTGTCTTTATCCCTTTCCGCGTCTAATTTTTCTATGAAAAACATATCTCTCAAACACTCTACCACTTCCGCCTCATCCGGGACTGATGGTTTGATCCAGTGCCTCAATATGCAACGCTTCGCTGCTAATAGCATCACATGGAGCCCTTTATCTGACACTAAAGTCTCCTCCAGGCCCTCCGACTGAGATCTTTTTACTATATAATGAAAGAGAAGACTCTCAGGTACCATAGGGATGTCTATACCCCAAATCCTTTTAACCAACACCAGTACTTTCCTCCAGGTGCTCTCTATCTCTGGGCATGACCATAAACAATGGAGTAGATCCGCCTTGTCTTGTTTACATTTTGGACATTCAGACAAATAGTGTGCCTTGTTCTTGTAAGGAATATTAAATGCGTAAATGGCCCTATGAGCAATCCTAAAGAGTATCTCCCTCCATTGTACATTAGTCGTAGCCTTCCTTACCATATCCATCCCTCTCAGAATCTTTCTAGTTAGATCCTCGTCCTGTAGTCTGACCTCCCAGGCCCTAAATATTGACTGAGCCGTCCCAATCGATTCCACCCTGTGGAGAACTCCATAAACCTGTGATAATAAACCCTTTGAGCTCTCAATCTTGCATAACTCCCTGAATTCTTCAGTCTCTCGTAGCGCCCCCTGATTAGACAATGAAGCTTTACAAAAATTCTTAATCTGCAAATATTGAAACACTTGGTTCTGTCTCAATCCAAAGGTCCCAATTAGTTGGTCCCAAGACATCAGCGCCCCCTCCTGGCTCAAAATGTCACCTAATGTGCTGATCCCCTTCTCCTTCCATTTGTGGAATAGAGCATTTTCCATACCCGCTCGAAAAGACGGTGTTTCCCACAGAGGAAGGAAAGGTGAAATAAACATGGGCCTTTTAAACAGCTTACGAACATGTCTCCACGTCGCTAACGTGTCCCGCAAGATAATGCTCCGTTTGACCGCTGGAGGGTGTTGCTTGAATGGCAAATGAATCAAAGCCTTCAAAGAGACGGGCGCCGCCAATTGAGATTCCAGAGCTATGTTGGAAAAGCAGTTCCATCCCCCTAACCAATCCCTAATATGCCGCCTCATCGCTGCCAACTTATACAACCTGTCTTTTGGTAACTGTGCTCCTCCCTGTCCTTTTCCTATTGTTAGCTTCCAGAAACGAATCCTCGGTTGTTTTCCCCGCCAAATAAATCTGGTGAAAGAACTTCTCAATGTCCTTATGTTTTAGAAGAATCGGGATATTCTGGAGGGGGTAGAGCAGCCGTGCAAAACTTATCATTTTGATAAGGTGCACGCGGCCCATGACTGAAAGGGGGAGGTCCTTCCATTTCTCTAATTCTGCCCTAATCTTCTTGAAGAGTGGCCCATAATTTAAGTTATAGATCAAGGCTGACCGGAACCCTATTTTGATGCCCAGATACGTCAGATGTGATTTAACCACCTCCACCCCTAGTTTCCCTTGTAGATTTTCTGCCCGGGATCCCAACTGTAATAGCTGACACTTACTCTTATTCACCCGAAAACCCGAAAAAATTTTCTTTGTCCTCCCCTTTTTGCAAATAAGCCCCGGGCGAAATTGAAAAAAAGAAGCCCGGGGTATTTACCCTCGCTTGTGGTGATTCATACATGGCCTCTATATAGTCCCTGAATAAACCCCTGATTCCCACCCTATCTAGTACAAGTCCTAGCCATTTCCAATTTACATTGTCGAAAGCTTTTTCTGCATCAATTGCTAATAGAGCTGGTAACCTAGTCTCTATTCTAGCGTGTTCGACATGCTCTAGCACCGATAATACCGTCCTAATATTCTTAACCCCAGATCTGCCCTGGATGAATCCCATTTGATGCTCTCCAATAAGCTTCGGCATTAACATCGCCAATCTATTCGCTAGTATCTTGGAAAAGATCTTCACGTCCTGATTGATCAAGGAAATCGGGCGGTATGATTCCGGAGCCGTTGGGTCTTTCCCTTTCTTATGCAATACTTTTATATACGCCGTGTCCCCAGACTAGCATTTTCTTATTTTTGATGATCTCCCCAAATACCCTCCTTAATGTTCCCGAACAAACCTCCTGTAGAATCTTATATACCTCTCCTGGTAGCCCATCTGGTCCTGGAGCTTTGTTGGGGGAAAGATTTTTGATCACCGTGACAAGTTCCTCCTCCTCAACTTCTGCATTAAGAAGGACTCTATCAAGGTCCGATAAAGTAGGCATGTCAATTTGACGCAGAAACTCCTCCCCTTTTTTAAGATCAAAGGCCGACTGCGTGTAGAGGGTATGGTAATACTCACGCAAGATGTTGTTAATCTCCTTGGGTTCCCTTACCATCCCCCCCGTCCTAGATTTGAGTCCCAGAATATTTGTTGCCCCCCCTCCTCCCCTTAGCCAAGTTAGCCAGCAGTTTCCCTGCTTTGGGCCCACATATAAATACCGACACCCTATACTGATCATAATAAGTCGAGTCCTTTTTTGTTGGAGTTCGAAAATTTCTCTCGTCTTTGTCCATTTTTCTTTATTTTCAACAGACGAGTCCGAGAGAAAGCTAGTGTAAGCCTCCCTCAGTGCCGCAGTCGCCCTGTCAAGATCCTTCCTCAGTTTCCTTTTTTTTGTTCCCAAATATGACATAATTCTGCCCCTTAGTACTGCTTTTCCGGTGTCCCAAAATAGCAAAGGAGACCCTGCATGCCCTTCGTTATCTGTTTCATATTCTTTCCAGCATTGTACCAATAAATCCCTGAATAACTCGTCCCTCAAGAGAGAAGTGGGAAGCTTCCAAATGATATCCGTTCCTCTAGGAAAGGTCTCTTGTAAAGATACAATCACCGGCGAGTAGTCTGAAATTACCAAATCACCTATAGTTACTGCTTCTACTTTCCCTGCTAATTTAGAATCTGCTAGGAAATAGTCCAACCTGGACCAGGAATTATGAGCATGCGAGTAGTGGGTATAGTCCCTCTCTGCAGGATTTAACACTCTCCAGGTGTCTATCAGCCCTAAATTTTCACTTAATCTGGCCAACAGGCTCTTACCTCTCCCTTGAGGTGGGATAGACATATCTGCCTTCCTTCTATCTTCTAAATTGTGCATAACACAATTGAAATCCCCTCCCATTAAGATTCCTTCCTGTCCCATTTGCACTAATTTAGTTTCTAAATCCCAGAAGAATCGTTTATCCGGGGAATTCGGACCATAGACATTAACCAGATTGAAAGTCCCTGCCGGGGATTCTACCTTCATAGTGATTACTCTGCCCTCTCCATCCGAGTCAAACGCCAGAACTTTACATGGGGAATTTCTGTGGATCAGCACTACTACCCCTGCCTTCCCCCCCACTGCCGGTGAACCCTTCACCTCTCCTACCCATGGCTTCTTCAGGCGAAAGAAATTTTTTTCTTCCAGATGTGTCTCTTGTAGCAGCGCCACGTCTACCTTTAGCTTCTTCAAGTGCCTCAGTACAAGCCTCCTCTTTTGGGGGGAACGTAAACACTTCACATTCCATGTGGCGATTTTCATTGTGCTAGCCATTGTCCCGATACTTCTGACCTATGACTTCAATGAATAAGGAGTAGCTATCCCTCCCCCCTTCTCAACTAAATCCCCAACACAAACTCACGACCTCATCTCTTCCTCCTAATTTCCTTTCTCTTTTTTGCTGGCTTCTCTTTCTTCGCACATCTTTATGTGAGAGGAAACCCTGTAACCTCACGTTTTTCATTCCTAACCGTTAGTTCCCACCCGCTGCCTGAAATGATATGACCAATTAGCGGAACATCCCCTGTATCTACCCAATGAACCCTCTCCTAACCCTGCCCTTCAAACACAAAACAGCCCCATAGGAGGTTAACATTGGTTCACAAGAGAACATAGTTATATACATTACAACATTGTTACATCCTTTGTAAACCCTAATTGTACCAAAGGGCCCCTATCTTCCCTGCCCACAGGTACATGCCATAACATGCGTAAACACTTTGCTGTAGCAAGTTCCTGTCCCTTCATCTCTTTCTTGGTGAGTGGTAACGGGACCAAGAATTAGAGATTACTGTATTTCTAGATCTCTGGTGCCCTCTAGTGGATTGCTCACGATCTCGCCGGCTAAATTCCCTATTTGCCGAGTCCCGAGTGACGTTTGTGGCACCTATGTCCTGGAACATTCCCTCTAGCACACTCTCGGCCTCCTCCGCTGAGTGACATAGAACAGGTGGCCCCTGCTCTGGGATGATCTTCAGCACCGCCGGGAACTGAAGATGGAATCGGACTTGCTTTTTAACCAAGGTTGAGCATATTGGGGAGAACAACTTCCTTTTCCTAGCCACCTCAGCAGAATAATCAGCAAAAAGAAGTAGCCTCTGCCCCTTGTATTGCAGAGAGTCTTTCCTGGAACGGTATGCTTGCAATAAGTCTGATTTATCCGCATAGTCCAAATATCTCACAATAACCGCCCTTGGTGGCGGGGATCCGCCGTCTATCGCCAGAGGACGTGGAGGCCCTATCCTGTGGGCCCTTTCTACTTTTATAGGGGACTTGAGTCCTAGTATTTTAGGGATCTCTTCCGCACAGATTTTAGGTAGTATGCCTTGTGGAATGTCCTCGCTCAACCCTATAATCCTCACATTATTACGGCGAGATCTATTCTCCAAGTCTTCAACTTTGTTCTCTAAGTATTCTGTTCTTTTAAATAATCTCTCCATAGAACTACAGACATCAGATAAGTCATCCTCCATTCCATTTGTTCTCTCCTCCAAATCCGCAATCTGCACTTTGTTCTTGTCAACATCTGCTTTAATTGTGCTAAAAGCAGCCGCAACTGCCGTGGATACTGACTTGGCCACTATGGACTCAAGCGAGGCCATGATATCAGGCGCTAGAAGTTTCGCCACTGGTATCACCATGGTTTTGCACGAAATTGCTAGACCCGGTACCTGTTCCTCATATTCTTCCCCCTCTCCTGAAGTTTTGGTGCTGCCAACCTCACTCTGCATGGCCTTGGGCGACTGGGGGCAAGTAGCGTTAGGATCTCGTCTGTATGGAGTGTCACTTTCTTTTGCCCCACTCTCTTTTTGGGCATGATGGGCGCGTTGCTGTCCAAGGGGCCTCATCTGTGCCTCAGCCTCATTGAAATACTCTGTGTCCCAATTAACTATGGGTTTCTGTGCCCCCTCCATCTCCTTCCCTGCCGACATGGTCAGTTGCTGGGCCTGCTCCTGATCCTTTATTTGCCCATCTCCTGCATGCTTTGATCTTACTTGTGAATCCGGTGCAGCTCCTTGCTGTGGAACCGCCATGCCGGTCTCCTGCATGTTTTCCTCCTCCTCCTCTTGCCATGTTGCCATTGTTCTGGCCGACTGTGGAGCACGTGGCTGTGGGAGGACGCAGCCGCTCCTCGTGGAGCGCGGAGGGTCGGGCGCCATTTTGATTGCAGCAGCGCACGCTGCTGGGATGTTCCGCCTCTGTGCACGGGCTCCCCGCTGTGGAAAACTCCTCCGCACTGAGCGCCGGTAACGGAGTTCTCTCACAGCTCCTAAAAGAGCCGCTTACTGCCGCTGATAGTCGCGGGGAGTGCCGAATTCAGCGGGACGGAGCGGGAGCACTCACTCCGTGCGACCGCTCATGTGCACGCCGGAACCGGAAGCCACCGTGAAGAGTTCTTTAGAATAATGTATGAAATTTATCAAAAAAGTTAAAAAAGAAAAACCGAGTAGTTACATGAAGCAACCAATCATCCTCCAGCTCTCAGATTCTAGTGGCCCTATGTTATTTGGTAGCTGCCACCTGATTGGCAACTGCTTTACTTTTCATTTGCACAAGTTTTGACCTTTTTCAATGTTTTACTTTTAGACATCGGCAAAGAATGAGAGCTTTTGGGTGGTAGATGATAATGTTCTCTTGGTGTAGAAAAGTGGAGAATCTGCCTATCCATAGCATTAATACCCTTATATCCACATGTGCTTGGTTGCCCGGTTCGATCCTATATTACATGCATCTTTGTTGTAAGAGGTGTCCATAATGATGGGTGAAAAGTAATAGGGACAAGAATGTCTGAATGGAAGCCTGCAATGTAAATCTAGTGTTACGATAAATGTCATAACTTATCATTTTAGCTTCATTCCCAAGCTTCCCTAGCTTAAGCACTGAACTGAATTAAGTGGGAATCCTAGTAGAATGGCAAAACATAGTCAAGGAGGAGAGTGATCTATTTTAATGAATAATCTGATCACACAACAGACTGACAGCTCCATAGCCACTGAAAGGAATAAAATGCCATTCTATTTAATTCAGGTTTTAGTTATCTATTTTATATTTATGTGGCTTTTAATTTTTTATGGAAGTATAAGCTCAAATATATTCCAGTTTTTTTACACTGGCCAGTAGAAAACACACAACAGGCAGATACTTCCTGTTTTGTAGCTCATCAGTTTTGCTGTATAGAATAGGACAGAACAAGCAAAGTCATCTCATCAGTTTAGGAAAGGGGATTAATAACAGTAATGTTATACTGCTAAAGGCCTACACTAGGCAAGTTAAAAATCCTATACACACATGACTACAACGACTATTGTAAAACTACATTCACGTACAGCCATCATCTTGGACAGTCCCAGGGGTGTCTTTTTAGCTGTTCTTGGTAACAGAGATGGCACTCAGACACAAAACTGTATTTTCAAACTGGCCTCAACCAACTTTATTCTTAGGCAGGATAAATACAGAAGACAAACATAAATCCTTAACCACCTGGTCACTAAATAAACACTTAGAGAGTCCCTCTCTTGCAGTGGTCTTCACCTACTGCCCAGCAACACAAAACAATAACTCCCACCGTACAGGCTTCCCTTAAACCTGTATGGAAAAGTAGGTCTGGATTAACTCGAGAGCAGCTGTCTTAATACTAACAAGTGTCAGTAATCTATGGTTACTGACCCAACATTGGCGACTTTGCCAGGCACCAAGGCCAGGCACCTCGATGGCACATATCTCACAGGTCTCCTGCTGTATACAATTCAGCGGCAGAGACATGCAAGCTGAAGTCACTCTGTCACACTATATATTATTTATCTTCTACAGATTTACATATTATTAACATAATTTTAATTAAATGCACAAGACATTGCCGTTAAAATACTTTTTCCTGGACACAACTACAAGAGGAAGAGTAAGTCAGAAGCTTAACATAGAGAAAAAAAAGCAGGCAGTGATGGACGAAGAGGAAATCTCTGCACGGTTGTTTTGATGTTTAACCACGTAGTTCATGAGAGATAGAGAGAAGCAAATGTTGAATTGGTTGCTATGCTCTTAGTTCAGATAAGCTATGTTACCGAACAATCATTCTTGAATGTCTGGAGCTTGAGAAATTATGCTATTAGTATTGTTTGTTTTAAAAGCAAAATTAGCTTCAATCAAAATCAAGACACCAATAGTCTGATTGTTTCTTCTTCTATTGTTTAAGCAGTTCTGCAGGCAATTAATGTGCAGATGTAAGGGTGCTTTCACACAGCGCAGCTTTGGTGCAGTTTTAACTGCGCTCCAATTAAACTACCTTTATTACCAGCAAGCTTTTTGCACTTATCTAAACTGTTTGGAAAGTGAGAAATAAATTAGTTTGTTTGTAATCCACAAGACTTCAGACACAGTAATTGATTACATACTTTAAACACCTTTGTGAGCAATTTTGATAACTGAAAGAAGCTTGCTGGTAATAAAGGCAGTTTAATTGGTGCGCAGTCAAAACTTCACCAAAACTGTGCTGTGTGAAAACACCCTAGGAATGCTAATTTATTTCACTTTTCAGAGATTAAGAGAGAATAGGAAAGAAGAAAAGCTTTTCTTTTAAATAATCAGCACCACTCTTTTCCAGGGACCATGTCTGTTATTGTTGTGCAGTCTTATTGACTGGGAAGTGCCTGAGCTTAATATCCAACACAGCCCGTAGATAAACTGTTTTTTTGGTAACAAAAGAAAAACAAAACAGAACACACAATTTAGCACACTATTAGTTATGATAACTGACTAAAGAAAATACAATAGTTTTAACCCATCATCACTCACTGAAAATGTTCCACATACGGCAGGTAACTGCTGTTACAGCCAAGACCTGCTGCTAGCAGTCAGAATTGGAGATAACCATTCCGGTCCCCAATCGGCCTCTCTGCCAGGCAACAAGATTGCAAGGTACTGATCAGTTTTCATGACAGCTGGGGGCCCAATGAGGCTTTCCATGGTTGCCATGTTACTACTCCTATTAACCACAATCATAGGCAGAGTGTAATAAAAGAGCCATTATTGAACATTATTCTGCAATTTATTACTATTGCAGAACAGTGAACAAGTGATTGCACCCATCATGGTCCAATATCTACAAGTAAAAAAAAAAGGCCGCAGAAAGGATATAAATTTGGTGTGCAGGTTTTACTGAAAACTATTTTTTTCAACAGTTACAGTTTTTTATATACTTTACATACAGTTACACTTGGGTTCTGTTACCATTTCTTGGCTTCTTTCCAGCCTCATCCAACCTTTAAAACACCCAACCCCCAACAACCCCCTACCACCTAAAACAAAATTGTTGATACCCTTCTGTTAAAGAAGAAATAAATTCACAATGGTCACGGAAATTTAGTAAATTCCAGTAAATTTAAATTTACTGAAAATCAACTAATGACAGACAAAACCCAGACATTGCATTTCAATGTCACTTTATCATAAAATCATATCTTGTGACACATTGTACTTTAAGTTAGCAATTAATTTTTGTTTATTTGTTAAAATATAAAAATATTATAAAAATTTAGAAAAATTTGCAATTTTCAAAGTTAAAAAATGTCTGCATGTTATACAAATAGTCATACCCAACAAATTAGTAAAAACAAAATCTAAAAAGCAAAACTTTATGTTGGCATAATTTTTAGGACATTATGGTGCTCTTAAATTTTGTAGCTAATTTTTAAATTTTCTATTTTTTTTAAAGACCAGTCCAGTTCTTATGTGGCTTTGAGGGGCCCTTATGTTAGACACCCCATAAATAACTCCATCTAAGAAACTGCACCCCTCAAGGTATTCAAAACACTTATAAAGTTTGTTAATCCTTTAGTTGTTTTACAGAAATTAAAGCAAAATATTGAAAATTTTAAAATTTTTACTTTTCTTGGGAGATTTCAATTTTTTTCCATTATTCACTGGCACAGGTAATAAAACCGAAAAGCAACCAATATTATTCCTTAGTTTTTGATGTTTTTAGAATATCCTATAGTGGGCCCAAAGGGACTATTTTAAATCAACCCCAAGCCCTAGGTATATTGCCCACATAATTTTTTTGGGGTTTTCATTTAAATTTTCCAGGTTGGCGGACCCCAAGGGAAAAGGGGCAGAATTTTATCGACCCACAGGGGTTAGACAATTTTTTTTTTAAAATTAAGGGGTTTAAAATAAAAAAAAATAAAAAAAACCAAAAATTTGCAGTTTTAGTGAAAAAGTTTAATTTTTACAAAAGGAATTCCGGGAAAAAAACACCCAAAAAATTTATAACACTATTTCATCCAAGTTAGGCAATACCTGATATGTGGGTTAAACGGGGGTTTGGGCCATGGCACGGGGGGAGGGATACAAGGGAAGGGGCGCTAATTGGCTTTTTTGGGAACACAATTTTGGTGGTTGGGGAGTTCATTTGCAAAGCCCCCAAAGACCGGAACATTGAAACCCCAAATCCCCCCCCCCATTTTTAAAACAACACCCCCGGCAGAATTTAGCAATTTTTGTTCAGCCCTGAAAATACATCTGCAGTTCCATCATTGTTTTTTGGGTTTCATTTTTGCAGCGTTCACCGTGCGGGATAAGTGACATGATGACTTTACTATGTGGATCGGTACAATTACAATGAAATAAATTTATTTTTTTTTGGGGTTTTTTTTTCTACTTTTCACAATGAAATGGGTTTAAAAATTTGTTTTTTTTATGGTCAACCCTGACAGCCATAACTTTTATTTTTCTGAGACGAAAAATTTAAGAGTTTTTTTTTTTCGGATAAGTTGATGATTTATTGGGCCAATAGTTTTTTGACTCTTTTTATCAGGTTTTTTTAACAGAAGAAAAAAATACAGCAATTTTTTTTAACAGGGTCACCTTGGGGTAAAAACAAGCTAGCTTTACTCGAAAAAGTCGATACAAATTACACGGAACCCAATCGTATATTTGTTTTACATTTTAACTGATTTTACACATTAAAGCACTTTATTTAAAAAAAAAAAAACTTTTTTGCATCGCCAAAAATTGAGACCCATAACTTTTTTATTTTTTCTGTGTACAAGCTGTGTAGGGCTTGTTGATTTTTTTTTATTGGTAATCTTTTTTTGGGGGACGCATTACTTTTTTATTGCCTTTGAATCTGTTTTTTGGAAGGCAGGGTGAAAAAATACAGCAATCCTGGTAGTGTTTTTTATTTTTTTTTTACACAACGGTCGCTTTGGTACTTGACATGTTATTTTTTAACTCTGGGGGGATGAACAATAGCCATAACATTTTTTTTTACCTTTAAGATTGTGAAAGGTCATTTAATTTGCAGGACAAACTACGTTTTCATTGTTCCCTTTTGGCATTTATGGACTTTTTGATCCTTTTCCCTTTACCATTTTATGTGCGCAGGAAAGAAAAAAATTGCAATTCTGCCTTTTTCTTAATTATTTTTTTTACGGTGTTCACCGGATGTGTAAAGCAACATGACAGATTTATAGGATAGGTTGTTATGCATATGCCAATAACAAATATGTGCACTTTTTATTTTGTATCTTTTTTTGGGAGTGATTGGTATTTTAATGGGTATGGGGGTAGTGTGCATATTTTACTGTTTTATTTTTTTTATTTTTTTAACACTTTTACTTTTTACATATTAATTTTATTCATTTTCTCACTTGTTCCACTATGGGACGATACTCAGATATCATTACATTGCTGGTATAACACAGGTATAATACATTGCAGCATGACTATGCAAAGTAGAGCCAAAGTCAATCACTTCCAGATTTCTGCCCCCAGACAAGCCGGCAGGATGAGGCCAGACATCCATAGTTTTTTTGACCATGGCAACCCAAAAACCCAAATTTTATTGCTGGGGTTTTCCATGGGGACAAGAACTCCTTAACTTTTGTGATTGCTTTTGCTTCAGCAAAGGGAAAAACCGCTGGGACAAAGTTATCTCCCTCCCCCCAAAGGGAAATGCGGAGCCAAGCTTCAAACAAAACCGGGCTTCCCCCAGTGACGTGCAAGCACAGCTCCTTTCCCCACAAAAAAAAAAAAAAAAAAAAAAAAAAAAAAAAATCCATGACACCCGGCGTCATGGTGCCTTAAAGCCTGCACGTCATGGGGTTAAAGGGTGAAACTGGCCTGGGCCTAGAAAAGATTGAAAATAATTTTAACATTGGAACATGTAGGTTAGTTCTGTAACAGATGTATTCAAACTTGTTATCAGTCAGTCTGTCTATTTGAAGTAGTCACTGTGCTGCTTGTTGTCATGGTGTATACAAAACTGAACATGGATCAAAGGAAGCTAAAGAGAGAATTAACTCAGTAGATTACAAAGAAAAATTATAGACAAACATGTTAAAAAGGAAAAGGGGAAAGACTATCCCAAATGTTTGAATTTTTAGTTACTACAATTGCACATGTTATTCAGAAGTTTAAGGTCTATGAGACTGTATCGAAAAAGAAAAAATGATTATATTATGATATGTTGAAGATATCGCAATTACAAATGATAACCAAAGAGTCCAGAACAACTTTCAAAGAAATTAGATGTGAACTCAAATGTCATGGTACATCAGTGTCAGGTAACACCATCCATTTGCTGATTTTTTTACCATTCATCATTACAAAAAATTCTGTACCATTTTTTTTTACTGCTTCTTAGAAGGCATCCCCAAAAACTTTCGCCCCTCCAGCTGTTTGGGGAAAATACAACTCCCATCATTTTCCCCCAGTTTTAAATAAATTTAAATCAGATGGGAGTTTTGTTTTTTCCCCAAAACGGGGGGGGCCCATTTGAGGGTGCCCGATCATGATCCATAGTGTAGAGCTCGTCTCAGGGAAAAAAAACATGACGAAAGCTCCCTTATTCCTTGCCCCACAAAGGGGCTCACCCACCCCTCCTCTCACACGCTTCAGTATCTTTTTCCTGCTTAGAATCACCAACACCTTGCGATGATTTCAACCCCAGGTGCTGTTTTATCTACTCCGTCCTCTGTGCTCCTTATAATTAGTCAAACGTGCAAATAAATAAAAGGGAAAAATAAAACCCCAACGTAAAAGTATTGAGAAAAAAAAAAAACATTTGGTTCCTGCAGGGATTTGAACCTAGGACCCCTACGCTGAAAGGCAGAAGTGCTAACCACTGTGGGGAAAGGCATACTGATGTCACGTGTGCTGGGTCACATAATATGCAATTCAAACAAATCATACATGCCCCCTTTTGAACACACTGTAAGCTGAGGAAGGGCAAACCAGGCATGAAATGCCTTCATTGTAAAACCCCTTTAATGGAATACAACCAATTAGGAAACCACTGTTTAGAGCTAATGGAAATAAGCAAGACTGGAGTTTGCCAAAATGCATATTTATAAGACACAAAACTTCTGGAAAAATGTCATTTGACAGTTCAGACAAAACAGTAGCTTTTTGGCAATATATATCAGCTCAACGTTCATAGATGCAGAAATGAAGCATACAAAGAAAAGAACATTCTACTGTGAAACATGGAGGAGGCTCGGTTTTGTTTTGGGGCTGCTTTGCTGCATCTGGCACAGGTTAGTTCAGTGACCATGCTGAGTTTTTCTTTTTTAACAGAAGGACACCAACAATTTTGCCCATGTGTATAGCTCTCTCCTGACTAAATTCCACACTTTATGGCTAGCTGGGCACTCCTACGTTGATCCCATTATAGTGGTTAGATTTTCTGTGTAATCTAACCACCACATGTGGCCTGTAACAATACTATGTCTCAAACTCTCTGGTTCTCTAGGTCAGTGTCTCTAGTGATATCCAACTGGCCTGTGCTTTACTTGCTCTCTGTATCTTTATCCCACTCTCTCTTCAGCTGATAAAGCCTTATGTGAATGATCTTGGCCTGATGTTGAGGGGCTAGCTGCCCCTAGTACACAGTCGATGTTGTGTATGGGACAACTCCTGTAGAGGCTGACCTATGGGATACCCACTTAACACTAACTGGGACTTTACAGAACTGAATTTTCTAGATGGCTGTATTTTAACCTGTGTCTCCTCCCTCTCTGATGGTCAAAGGTGATCAAAAGACGTTATATCACAAGGCACCTATGTGTTTCCCTTCAGGTGCCAGCACTACACAATGACTTAACAAGATTCTATATTCAACCTCACCTATAAATCACTATTCTATAACATACTGTACACTGAAATATTATATTAGACCGCTTAGTGTGGTCTCACCAACGTGCATTATCACTACAAGTTACGGCAAGAGATAAACCCAGTATTTGTCTAATAGAATGAATGACGAGTTTGCTTTATGTTTTGTATTTAAATATGTTGGCATTCATAGCTGGAAAGGCAATTACAACTAATATCCATAAATTTAAAGCATGTGTTTTAAAAAACAATAAGCAGTTACTCTGCAGCTGAAATTTTCCCTTTTTTTGAAAAAAAATAAAAAATTACATAGACACATACACGACCACCAGCAGACCAGTCCCATCGTGAGGACACCCACAGTTACTCATCCTGAATGAATGGACTCCATTCATGTTGTGCAATGATGTGCAAACATGGGGCCATTTATTTTACAACCCGCAAGTCATTTTTTGTCCCCTTTCTCGGGAAGCCATTGAATAGCTTGAGCTGAATCTGGTATCACTGTCCACAAGAAATCTCCCAATAAGATAGCATTAATATGTATGGCTTCTAGGCCTAATATTTTGCTACTGCAGTCTTTTAAACCACATCCATAGCAATAAAATAGCGGTGATGCACACAGTAAGAACACCAAAGCGCTGAAAGCTCCTAGAGTGATATTAAAGCACTTCATCTGAAGATAAAAGGCCATATTTATTAATAAGCACTGCTCTGCAAGACTCCTTATAGTTCATTGAAGTGAACTAGCCATAAAGAGCCATATTTAGCAAGTGTCGGCATTGCATATCCCATTGATTCCAATGGCCTGTGAAATGGAATTCGGAAGGTGGAAAAGATAGTTTGATTTTATTTTGTCAAAATATTCAGTGTGTGTAAAAAAAAAAAAATAATACAGAGAGGTGGTATCTTGTAGTAGTAAGAAGCCAGCCCTAAATCGTTCTCATTGTACAACATCTTACATTGAAGTATAATCTATTGTGCCAACTTACAAAATAAAGATTACATGTCATGAACTCCATAACCCCGTCCGTCTGAAAAAATAAATATTTTTTTTCCATTCTCCCACCCCCCAAAAATCTTTTTGGGACAAAAATCGGCAAATATTTATTAAGAAATCACTGCCGAAAATAATAATAATAACCCAAATCTAAAATATAACTGTTACTTAATTCTGATTAAAAACATCCAAATCTTGTGAATCTCTCAATAAAGTTCAAAAATCACTATAATATCCAAACATTTACAGTATAGATAATCAATACAAATATTATGCTTTACCAGTGTGACGAGACAAGTATAACAGGGTTACTAATATTCGTATATACTCACCCCTAAAGGGAAGGACAATAAGATTTATTTATCCTTAGATTTATCTAGATACTGTGTGACCTTGACATTTTTATGTATGTTATTTCATTGTAAAGGAGGTCACTGAGATTTATAGGGTCATAGGGTGAGCCACCAATAGGCGGGGCCACACTTTTTGGGGCGAAACCTCCACCTTGGGACAGGGTATAACAGAGGACAGCATAGGGGAGAGTATACACGAATATTAGTAACCCCATTATACTTGTCTCCTCACACTGGTAAAGCATAACATTTGTATTGATTATCTTTACATGTTTGGATATTATAGCAATTTTGGCACTTTAGTGAGAGATTCACAAGATTTGGATGTTTTTACAGAATTAAGTAAAAATTATATTTTAGATATGGGTTATTATTTTCGGCAGGGATTTCTTGATATATTAACCCCGAGTAGACTTTTTTTTTTGGTTCTGTGACTTATCAAATATTTATTAACCATGTTAATTTTGGCTTTGTAGATCCGACAGGTGTTCCAACCCTTGATGCTCATAAAATATGTCAGAAAATTGCTCCTGATTAGAAGTCAGAAATTTTCCTTAGTGTTCCCTTTGTAGAGAAATGGATATAGTTTCCCACACTCCACGTGAGTAACTACTTAAAGATTACTCCAAATGTAGGAAACATGACGGTTCTACACTTTCTTTTTCCAAATTAGCATCTAGTATGATGCTATGATTAAAATTGTTAATAAATATTTTCCAAATTTGACGATAGACAGCAAGATACATAGGTTTTAAAAATTAGATTTGTGGCCATGAAGGCACCTACACTAGGAGAGACCTGTATGATAACTGTCTAGGTCTTTCTTTGCTGCCAATAGCAACCAATCAGAGCTCCCCATTCATCTCTGAAAAAACAAAAGGAACGCCCCAAAACTTTGACACATTAAAGAGTGTCTTTGACGCATTACAAAGGGACTGATTGCGCCACAGTTTTGAGTGCACCTGTTCATAAATTCTGTTTGGCTCAAAGCACACCAGTAAACTGGTGCAGCCCCATTCATCCATGTCGCCCAAAATAACCCAAACCTAGTTGTCATCTAACAGCTTTTATAAATGTGGTCACAACAAGGGTAGAGCCTGGTAATTTGCAAAATTAAATAGCTTTGCTTCTTTATCACGTACTACACAAAGGGAATTTGTGATATGCAACTTTATCAATTGCAACTCCATTGACATAGATTACTTGGAAATGTATCATACTTTAGTTTTTCAGGCTTTGAAAAGGTATCCAAACCTATAGGAGGGGATGACCACCATAAAAAGTTATTAACAAGAGAAAGCCTTTTGGATCTTCTTTTTAGGCACCCAGTCTACCCAGGTTTAAATATTAGACAGGATTTGTTTTACCAATACTAATGTATGTCTTGTCGGATTTTCAGATGGTTTGCGGATTTGGAAACTGTCTGAAAACTGACCAGAAACGGTCCCCATAGGCTTTAATAGAAAATCCGTCCAGTAGTTTACACTCAACGGATCTTCAGCCAGGTAGCTTTTCAGTCGCCGACATTCTGAAAAACTTTGAACATGCACAATCTTCCGCCCGCTTTTCTGGTGAAACGTGTGCAATTCAATGGTTATGGGGGATGGTGAATCAGGAAACCACCAATAGAACCGTCCCTCAAAACCATGCAAAAGATGAAAAAATAACAGCTGAATTCTAAAACAGAATCCGACCGATATTTTGTATATGCCATGTGGACGCACTCGAATAGTTTCTTCAGTTGTGTTTGCAATTATGTTTTACAGTATCTTTTTTGGCTTTTTTTTTTTTTATACAATATTGTTTTTCATGTTTATATATTATGTATCTATTGCACGTCATAGCAGCTGTACAGTGGACAATCTATAACATGTGGTTTCTTAATCACTACTGCCCTAGCTCTAGTCACGTGTTTGATAACATAGTGTTTTAGGGAGTGGTTAGTTTGCATAGTTCATACTTTTCATAAGGTGTATATCCGAAACGCGTAAGTTTCTGGACAGTGTCATGGACCGCCATGTTTCTATTATGTTTAATAAAGTGTGAATGTTTTAACCTTTGAAGTAGCAAAGTCCTTGGTGGGGTATTCTACATTGTGTCTTGGATCTTCTACAAGTGGCTTCCACTCTTGGCTTTCACCGAGCACTTGGCAGCTGCGAATAATTAGTCCTGAGTGAGTGAGCTTGCTTCTGTTTGCTCTTTTTTCATTTCTGAATTTAGGATGTTGTCATGCTTCCATATTTCAAGGCAATCTTAGTTTTTTGTTCCCAGTAATATAGTACGATAAAGGGCACAATTTAAAAGGACATCTTGTTTTGCTATGTAGATGGAAAAATAATTATGGCTTTTGGAAGGCAGGGAAGAAAAAACAAATGTGACGAAAAACAAAAATGCAGCGACAGGGGTTAAAAGGCACCAATAATAATACATGTAAAAACACCAAGCGTCATAGTGGAGGCATTTTCAATGCATAGTTAGGATCGCATACAGAGAACATGTTTTAGTGCTTTTATACTGAGCGATCTATGTGGCCTTATTTTAATACTGTCCTACAGCTGCTGTGAAATACCTGCGGAGACATTGTTCGAATGTTGCTATGAACTTTGCTGACACTCAGGCTCGGACTGGGCCGCCGGGGTCCCCGGCGCCCAGAAGCCCGGCCCGGTAGCAGGGTGACTAATGTCCCCGGCTCCCGGGGCATGCGCGGGTAGTCAGCGGAGCGCGGGGCGCCACTAACGCTGCGCTCCGCTGATCTCCCCGGCAGGCTGAACGCATTAGGCCTTCAGCCTGCCGGGCGCCGGCCCCTACTGCTGACGTAGGCCGCGGAGTCACTTCACCGCGCCGCCTATGCAGGGCGGCAGTACGGAGCCGGCGGCCGGAGCAGGAGCCCGAGCCAGGTAAGTGGCTGTTTGTTGTTTTTTTGTTTTGTTTTTTTAACTGGCTACAAGGGGGGGGCCCTGGCTAAAAAGGGGGTCCCTGGCTACAGAGGGGGGTCCTGGCTACAGAGGGGGGCCCTGACAACAAGGGGTCCCTGGCTACAGAGGGGGGGTCCCTGGCTACAGAGGGGGGGCTCTGGCTACAGAGGGGGGGGGCTCTGACTACAGAGGGGGGGGGGGCTCTGACTACAGGGGGGGGTCCCAGGCTATAAGGGGGGCCCCGACTACCTAAAAGGGTCCCTGGCACCTAGGTCGCCCTGGCCACCTACAGGGGGCCCTGGCTACCTACAGGGGGCCCCTGACTACAAGGGGGCCATGGCTACCTAAAAGGGGGCCCTGGCTACCTAAAAGGGGCCATGGCTGCAAAAGGGGCCCTGACTACAAGGGGCCCCTGGCTACCTATAGGCTACCTATAGGGGGCCCTTGACTACCTACAGGGGGGCCCTGGCTACCTACAAGGGGGCCCTGGCTACCTACAAGGGGGCCCTGGCTACCTACAAGGGGGCCCCTGACTACAAGGGGGCCCATGGCTACCTAAAGGGGGGCCCTGGCTACCTAAAGGGTGCCCTGGCTACAAGGGGCCCCTGACTACAAGGGGGGCCCTGGCTACCTAAAAGGGGGCCCTGGCTACAAGGGGGGCCCTGGCTACAAAAAGGGGCCCTGACTACAAGGGGTCCCTGGCTACCTACAGGGGGCCCTGACTACAAAGGGGCCCTGGCTACCTACAGAGGGCCCTGGCTACCTCAAGGGGGCCCTGGCTACCAAAAAGGGGGCCCTGGCTAACTACAAGGGGGGCTCTGGCTACCTCAAGGGGGGCTCTGGCTACAAAGGGGGGCCCTGGCTACCTACAGGGGGGCCCTGACTACCTACAGGGGGCCCTGGCTACCTAAATACTAAAGGGCCCTGACTACCTACACAGTAGCCAGAGGGGGAGGGGGCATGACTTCCCTGCACACTAGCTTAAAGGAGGCCCCTAACTACCTGTATACTAGCTAAAGGAGACCCCTAACTGCCTGCAAACTACCTAAAGGAGACCTTAACTGCCTGTATACTACTTCATGGGAAGCCCTAACTGCCTGTATACTACTTCATGGAAGCCCAACTGCCTGTATACTACCTAAAGGGGGTCCCTAACTGCTTGCAGCCTATATAAAGGGGACCCTAACTACCTACAGCTTACCTAACTGGGAGAAACCACCTACCTACAGATTGGGGACTTGCCTATTTGCCTACCTACCTAGGGTCTTGTCTACCTACCTGGTAATATAATTGAGAGAGCAGCAGCCCATAGTTGTAGCATAATCTTCAGGGGGTTAGTCCTTGCCCCACCCTCCAAACCCTTAGGATACTAGGCCTTTAAGTTATGGCTTGTATCCGCTCTCCCACCCCTGGGAAGTTTGTACAGAGGTGGGAGAGATAAAGAGGTGCTGGAAAATTAAGGATTCTAAGATATTTGTGTGTAATTTCTGCAGGGATGAGCTGTGTCCGGGACAAGTCATCATGGTGGTGTGGAACAGATGCAGAAGAAAAGGGAATAAGAACGGATCATAAGAGAAGAGAACAACTCATCAGATATGACATCTCCGGTGAGTCCCTGATTTCAGGGGTTATTTTACTTCTATATTGGATCAGTGCTGTATTCACTGTAATGTGACCTGATCTGGTGTCTGACCTCTATGTGGTCTCTATATGGCGGTGTTGTAGGTTATACCTGAGCTGGTGTCTGACCACTATTGTGTTTTCTATATGGCGGTGTTGTAGGTTATACCTGAGCTGGTGTCTGACCACTATGTGGTCTCTATATGGCGGTGTTGTAGGTTATATCGGCTCCGGTATAATGCCAGTGTACATGTGTCCCTGATTGACCCTGTGATAGGAGTTACACTTATACTTTCCTGCTGGTGTTAATTTTAAAGGTGTGAGGTGCGTGACCAAGGAAAGTGGGAGGATATTGTATGGGTGGAGGGGGATATTGGATGTGGGGTTGGAGGGGGATTTGTTGTGGGTGGAGGGGATAATTGTATGTGGGTGGACGGGGATAAATTGTGTGTGGGTGGAGGGGGATATTGTAGGTTTTGGTGGAGGGGTATATTGTGTGTGGTGGAGGGGATATTGTATGTGGGTGAGGGGATATTGTATGTGGAGGGGGATATTGTATTTGGGTGGAGGGGAAATTTGTATGTGGGTGGAGGGGGGATATTGTGTGTGGGTGGAGGGGGATATTGTGTGTGGGTGGAGGGGGATATTGTATGTGGGTGGAGGGGGATATTGTATGTGGGTGGAGGGGATATTGTATGTGGGTGGAGGGGGATATTGTATGTGGGTGGAGGGGGATATTGTATGTGGGTGGAGGGGGATATTGTGTGTGGGTGGAGGGGGATATTGTGTGTGGGTGGAGGGGGATATTGTATGTGGGTGGAGGGGGATATTGTGTGCGGGTGGAGGGGGATATTGTGTGCGGGTGGAGGGGGATATTGTGTGGGTGGAGGGGGATATTGTGTGTGGGTGGAGGGGGATATTTGTGTGGGTGGAGGGGGATATTGTGTGTGGGGGAGGGGGATATTGTGTGTGGGTGGAGGGGGATATTGTGTGTGGGTGGAGGGGGATATTGTGTGTGGGAGGAGGGGATATTGTGTGTGGGTGGAGGGGGATATTGTATGTGGGTGGAGGAGGATATGGATAGAGCTACTTAGCCCCGTGTCTCTATGTTAGACTGACAAATGTGTGAGATACAGATATGTGACCCTTTTGCTATTGTACTACACAATACAGTTCTGTTTTGCACACTGTATTATGTGGTAAAATGGGCGCGTTTATGTCCGAGAGGCCGGTAATATTTTTACGTACAGTAGGGTGGGCCCCCCAAGATCAACTCCCCTGTGGGCCCCAGACCCCCCAGTCCGACACTGCTGACACTCATTACCGCCTTTTTGCTTTGTAGAGCAGGAACGCCATAACTGTGATGACCACTAGCATTCATACACAGAATTAAGGGTAGACTAGATGACAGGTTAGCAGTAGTTGAACCTATGGAGAGAACTGACAATAGGAAGGCTCAGGCAAGCACAGAAAATGAGAACAGTAAATAACAATTGCTTCCTCAAAATTGCCAGGGGCATGCATACCATTGTCCTAAATCATGCATTTACAAAAACAATTCTGTCATGCTGTGGCCACCCTGCGGTCTCCGTGCCACAAGGCCTAGGATAATGTTGAAAAGTTCTACACAGATTGATTGCTGGTACAATATTAGGAGGTTTTTCATGTGTCATAGGGATCACGAAGAAATGAAATGCTTATTGCCAGCAGAAGGATTTGGCAATCTCCCTGCAAACCTCTCAAGTTACTTGTGAAATAGTTCAGATATACACATTCAGCATTCACAGCATACCACATAGAAGACGACAAGGGGTCAGTCTGGGGCAGTGCTACAAATATACAGTGCACCTATATGTTTCTATGGACCACTACAGTGATCAGGATTAAATAGACTTGCAATGAAGCAGTGTAATACCATCTGTTAAAAAGGGCAAAGAGGAATGTGTAAATTGTGAGCAATTTAAATATATCTGTAATGTGTTAAATATTTGGTTAAGGAAAGTCTTCATCTGTAAACTGAAGTCACACCTTTAATGTAGTGTTCACAGTTTTATTTCATACCCTTGAAACACAAAAAAACACTGTCGATATTAAAACTATTCCTATTTATTTTCTGTCACATAGCAGCAATATACACAATCAAGTCACATTATTATGACCACCAGATAACATCCAGAGTAACCACCACGTGCAGCATGGACAACAGCCTAGAGTGTAGCTGAAAGTGACTCAGTAAAGTTCTGGTAGGTCAGCACAGGTATCTGTCCCCATGCTAACTGCAGTGCATCCCACAGCTGTTGGAGGGTGCATGGGAAATTTTCCTACTGGAAGATCCCTTCATCCAAGGAAAGACTAATCTGCATGTTTGGGTATATGTGATTTGCAAGGATGGATTTATACCAGAACCAAAGACTGCCCTTTACCTAAATGAGTGGACCCAGAAAATACCATGTAAACATTCCCCAAATGCTGCCACCCCCAGCTTGTCTTCTTCCAGTAATCATTGCATGGCGTTCGCTCTTTAATGTTTCTCACCTGACACACCAACATCCATCTGTTCGATGAAGCAGAGGAAGCAACTCTTAGATGAAGATCCAATATCGATACTGCCATGAAATTTGAAGCCTTTTCTGCTATTGCAACTTCATTAGCTGAGTTGCTGTGGCCATTCATCTGCTTCAGAGCCCCTTATGGATTAAGGTTCGCTGAACTGTTGTTTCAGAACCACGTCTGGTAGCCAATTGGTTCATTTTGGTGGTGAGCTGCTATACTAGTGTGTGGGTTCACCCTTGCATACCTTAGCAGCTGATGTTAATGACTCACATCAATGGCACATGGTGCTCTGCAGTTCAACTTGCTTATTCACAACAATGCCATTCGTCCACTTATGATATACTTTGACCACAGCAGCACACAAACCGTTTACAAACTGTGCAGTTTCAGAAATATTGCCATCCTTGGTCCAAAAGCCAAAAATGATCCCTTTTTGAAAAAAAAAGAAATCACCCTTTTAACCATGACAGCAATGAGGAATATTGGATCAGACAGCCTATCACACACCTTATATATCCACCCAGCCAGCTTGCAACATGTGACTTCAGTATGTATTTCAGTGTTGTAACTCCAAGTAACTCTTTCAAATATGGCTTATTTTGAGAATTCAGTACACAGTAATTTTGTTCACTACTGTTTTATGAGAATATTAACCAGTGGTCATAGGCTATGTTCACACGGCTTAAAATGTGACATATCTCGCCCCGTATTTAGCGCAGTACGGCGCTAAATACAGGGCGAAATACGTCCCAGTCATTACGGTAATCCACAGTTCTCATAGAGAACTATGGATTACATCTCCTCTTCCCGCTCGCACAATACGACGAGCGGGGAGAGAAGTGACATGTCAATTACTAGCAGCGAATATGCGCCGCTAGTAATGAATGTCTATAGGGCTGGCGGGCTCCCGGACTCCGGCATAATTGCGGGGCGTAATTACGCTCCCGCAATTACACTGTGTGAACATACCCTTATATGTAGGTATGTTTGTAGAGAATGTGAAGTTAAATATATTTGTAAATACTGTATATTGTTGTAGTTGCAGACAATGGACGATAGATGGTGCAACATGATGATGTAGAGCTAAAGGAATGTATTTTATAGCATTTAAGGAGTTGTCCACTAAAAAAAAAAAAAAAAAATCAATGAAATTTGTGACCAGGATGGGCGCACCCCTCACCCCCAAAAAAACACCAAAAAACAAAACCATACTTACCTAGCTGCCCCCCACCATTGCCACTTTAGAGCTCCCATTGATCAGCTCCTCTTTACTTCCAGGCTCTCAGCTCGCAATAGAGGAGAGGCTTGCACTCCATTCACTTACAAAGGAGCGTAAACCTCTCCAGAGTGTTAAGGCAAGAAACCCAGAAGTGAAGAAGAGTGGATCACTGGGTGGTCCAGAATGGCAGAAGTAGGGGACAACTAGGTAAGTATCAGGGTTTTTTTTGTTATTTTTCTGCCCATCCTGGCCCCAGTTTAATTTTTTGTTGTTATTATTATTATTAGACAACCCCTTTAACATTAGTAGTAAATTGTGCATTAGACATTTTCATCGTAAGGGGGAATCCATGTGATCCACTCTGGCCTATCAGGAAGAGGGCAGGCTATATAACCAGCCAGTTAGTTGTGAATTGCAGTTGCTAGTTGGCAGTTTATTGTGTTATAGCATTAAGCGGTACCTTGACCACAAGCTGGCAGTGGACCAAGAATATGCTGTCCCTCTTTACTGAGCCATGAAGTTCTCACAGAACCAGCAATCAGAGAAAGACTTCTTCTGGTATGAAGATATAGAGACAGAGAGAGCAGCATGAGGCAAGAGTCAATACAGAAAAGCACCTGGGGTGCGCAGAAGGGTAGAGAAAGCAAGTGACAGAGTGAAAGAAGTCAGGCTGCTCTCTCAAATGTCATGTCTAGGTGTAGACAGTAGGCCAGGGAGATCCAGGTGTGAAAAGATTCTGTAACTGCCTCCATAAGTGTGAATGTGTGGAAGAAACCGTAACCATATGCTGCAAACATATATATCATTAGTAAAGCTTGTGAAGACCCTAAAGGGGTAGTCCTGTTGCGGGAGATTCACTTCACCGGCTGCTCTTTGCTAGATGCGATATGGCCCTGCATTTGAATGAGGAGGGCGCCGCTAGCGTTGTCACTCTCATTCACTTCTATCTGAGTTCAGAGTACACATTTGCACACACTCAGTTGTACTCGGAACTCCCTTAGAGGTGAATGAGCGGGACACCACTAGCGCCACCCTCCTCATACAAATTAGGGCCGGATCGGACCTAGCAACAAGCGGCCAGCGAAGAGAATTTCCTGTAACGGGACTACCTATTTATGCTGTTGTCTATGGTTTCTTCTCTGCTGATGCACTACTGATAAGAGCACTCCAGGCCCACAACACCAACGCACTGCACACCTGCCTCCTTGGTGCACCTGCTTTTGGCACCAAACAACACCATAGTGGAGAACATCTAACATGTCAAATAACATACTGAGCCTCATTTATCAAAGCTGTCATTACAACTGTCTTTGTTGCCCATAGCAACCTATCAGAGAACAGCTTTTATTTTTCCAGCACAGTAACAGAAATGAAAAATGAGCTCTGGTTAGTTGCTATGGGAAACAAAGGCACTTTTGCATTCAGACAGTTTTGAATAATGAGACCCAATATGTTTTTCAGGGATAATGGAGAAAAACGAAAAGGAATTCCACCATTTGTTTTCACAGCAAAAATTACATCAACCATAATGTGCACCAGAATTTCATGCAGTATGGAACAGAAGTAGCTGATCCACATCCATAGGGCACCTTCACACTATTTTGCACAGTGTTTTATTAGCCCAAAAAAGGCTACAAAATTACATGTTTTTTTTCCTTTTGTAAGGCTTCGTGCATTTATTCATGCAGTTTCTGTAAAAAGTTTTTGTAAAACAATGTATGTTTTAGAACAAGCTTTTTTTTCTGGTGCATCTTTCCCTATCACAAACCATGTGATCAATTACATGATTTGCAATGTAGAAAAACGCTATAAAAATGCAACTGAAAAACACAACACCCATACACACATGCTTTTTCTGGTGCAGAAAAAAACCCAATGGAAGTACATGGGGAAAACAATGTTAAAAACTGCCTGAAAAAAGTGACACCTAGAGCATGCTGCGACAAAAAACAGGTAGCAGAAGTGAGGAAAAAAAATAAGCTACAAAGAAAAAAGCCATGTCTCTATTGCATTTTGCTTATTTGTCTATTGACTTCCAGCTAACATCACCTGGCTGCTGCAGTTTTTAGCAAAAATATGCGTTGCCCCATTCACATTTGAAGCCAAGACTACAAAGCAGCAGTCCTAACGATTCAGCCACTTTCTTGCCACTATCAACAGAACAAGAGATATTTTGTCGTCATCGGTGATTTTATTTTCTTGAGTAACAGAATATTATTTCTGCAGAGTAAACAAATACAGTATTTTGACACTCCACTCAATCAGATACAAACTAAACAAACTCTAATGACCACTAACTATCCAATGTGCACCCTTACAAGTCATTAATAAGCCTGGATACTCAATCATTGAACCTGTCACATAGATTATGCCCCCCTTGTTGAGGACAGCATAAGCTAGTAACAGACCTACTGTTTCCAGCGCTGTGTCCCTTATTCTGTAAGATGCTGTAGTTTTAGAGTATTTAGTACTCAAATCTGCAGGTTTCAGCCAAAGAAGAGTCATAGAAAGAGTCCGTTTTTTCATGCCCCGCCCACCTGAGGCTAGGCCCACCCACCTCACAACTGATAAACCTATTACTTTGAATAGGTAGAAACATGTGAATAACTGTTAGTGGGCGGAGCTAGCCTTTGATGGGCGCTGCTAGCACCTGCTCATGAATAATATTTAAGCAGTAAATGCTCTAAAACTCCTGCATCTTACAGAATAAGGGATACAGCGCTGGGAACAGCATGTCTTACACTTGCTTGTGCTGCCCTAAGAAAGGGGGGCATAGTCTATGTGACAGGTTCCCTTTAAGCATGTTGACAGGGCTAGGACAATGGGTAGGTGAAGGTAGGTGACCGAATATGGCACCTCTTCATCCCAGGAGGGAGCACAAGGAGGTATGGATTGGTCAGAATTTTCCATAGGGGGGTTATTATTTGCCTAGAGCACCAGAATACCATGTCCCAGTCCTGCATGCTGACAAGATTAGGGACTCTAATTTAAACAAGCTCTTCCCAGCGATGTGAGCCTTTCAACTAGCTCACCTTGCCATGTACTGTTTAAACCCCCCAGTACCATATTCGAGGAACATACCCATTTTAAGGGGGGGAATCAAAGGCTCCCCTTGGCTAAATATTGTTCTGGACATTACCAATAGCCTGACAATAGGTTTAAAAGGTTCAGCCTAAGGGCTCTTTAAAACACAAAAATGCCAATGCAGATCCGTACAGGCGGAGGGAGATAAAGGGGCAAAATTAATATCTAGGCAAAAAGATCTTTTTGGCAGGTGGCCTTGGGGTACAGTTTCACTCACATATACTAGGATCAATTATCTTAATTTCTGAGAAGGCGTAAGTAAAAGGCTTTCGGGTTTCCCTTGGAACTGTAGAACAAGTAACTACTCCCCAGGGAAAAAAAATGGGTTTAAATTTCCCTTTTTTTGCTAAAGTAGCATCTACGATATTAAATAATGAGTACACTTAGAGCAGACAACCAACCCATAATTATTCACAGGACTATTTAAAACATGGGGTAAATAAACAGTCATTAGGTCACAGATAATGTTCTAAAGGCCCTGATGGTGTCTGTAAATAGATATACTAATAACATTCATTTGTAAGAAAGGTAAAATTCTGCGCCTTACAGGGTGTTAAAAATAATAAGAGAAAGGAAACGTCTGCTTTAAAGGCAGTAGTAAACACAGAGTTGATTAGCTTCATTTTTTAAAGACTTGTAAACAGTAGCAAGAAAAAAAAAGGTTTCTACACTATATGTAAAAAAACTCTAAATTACACATAAAGGCCTGATAAACCAGATCAGCCAAACATAGGATGACCGCAATCATTGCCAGCACAGCACACATTATGTACACCTAGGATATATTTTTAATTTCTTCTACAGTATACAGTGGAGAATACTTCAGTAAAAAAAGCTCTAAAAAAAACTAGTACAAAGGATAAAAAAGAGAAAAAAAAATCAATGTTCAAACGTCAGGCTTTTCCAATGAGATAAATCTGACGCATTTTCCTTGGCCAAATTCCAAGGCCACACACAGAATTTCTGCTGACAATTTTTACTTAACAGAGGAGGTATTTGCCTCCTATTTGAACATGGGTCCCATATCAATGTGTCTAATCTGTGCAGCAGTTCACCTTTCTACCAGTAGATGTCATCTAGAAACACTGGGTGGAGGAGGAGATAGGGAGGGAGAATGGGGCCAGGAAAGTGTGGCGGGAAGGGGACAGTAAGTCAAATGGACAGTTGTGGCAGTCTGTTTGAGCGTACGAGAGATGGAGGAAAGTTAGGATGGTGATGAAATCCACTGTCAATAACTATTTATTTATCTCTTTGTTGTGTGAAATCAGGGATAGGCAGTGCCAGGATCAAGTAGATCTTGCAAGGACACAGGCAGAAGAAGAGGAAGACTTCCGTTCCTAGGCTAGTGGCAGAAGAATGTGTCTAAAAAATGAAGAGAATAACGTGCCACTGTTTCCAAGCTAAAACCCTGTGACGGCAGAGACTTTCTGAGAATCCAACATAATGTTATCGACCCAAATGGATAGCGTATGTAAAACACTTGCAGCACACATTCTCAGGCGTTGTCTTGAATTTCACATGCGGACCTCGTCAGTATTGCAACCACATCAATCCCTGCCAGAGCGGGTCAGACGAGGATCCCGGAAAAAAAAAATGAACCTGTTGCAATAGTGTAGGTGGGAGATGACAAGGGTATAAACCAGCTTTTCAAAAGAGTTGATGGAAATGTGTTCAAGAGTTCAATAATGTATTTTTTCTGGTGGAGAATAGAATTGGCAAGGGGTTAAAGCGCTCGGATGTATAGTTTGAAGGACTTGGCAGAGTCCACGGTTATCCCTAAAAAAAACTGGGACTGGGGAAAGCATAAAGTCATTGACAGCAATAGAAAGACCTAGTAAGGGGGTTGAGTGGGATGGGGGAAATATCATGAGCTCTCTTTTCTCCATGTTGAGTTTGTGAAAGTGCTAGGCGAAGTAGTAGCTTATTGATGATCAGAAATGCCTGGGAAGGAGCAGAGTGCTTAGCAACCCGCGCGCCCCCCTTCCCTCAGGTAGACAGAAAAGAAGGTATATTAAGTTGGGGTGCTTGGTAGTACCAAAATTCATGAGATTTGTATGACGAGATGTACTGTCCAAGGGAAATGGTCCACCAAGATAAGAAGAGTCATTGGACTCAAGAATGATCCATTCTGGGGGACACGAACCGATGAGCACAAGCCAATGGGCTCGGCAAGACTGATTGAAGAAGTATGAGATGTACATCTTCTGACGAGTTGCTAGTCGCCGTTTATGACGGCAGCTATTCACCTTGGCTATATTTCCTATCGTCTTTGTTATTTTCTTAGACTGTTTCGTGTTTAAATTGCGCCAACTCACAGCGTAGTTGGCTGTTTGGGCACACATTCTCAGATTAGCATGTACATGTTATGTTAACTTTGTCCAGTAAAGATGCCATAGCCACATATACTCATGGCCTGCTTGACATATAGAGTAATACTCATTACAGCAGCCATTTTCTCCTTGTCACCATGCAGATTAGGGTCGGAAGACTTGTAAAACGCATTCTCGGACCATCAGGATCCTGTACAGTTAAAGGTGCTGGTAAAGGTGTAAACTGCCATTAAGGGATACCACATTGTATAGTTTGTTTGTATGCCATTAGCTGTTGTGGTTTATCATGTTAGTGGTATGTGTGGCTGTGTCCATGTTTGACTGCAGAATGGAGAGCACATGGACCCTGATACCCTCACATGTATATATCTGCACACTCTTCATCCTGTATTGTATCTTATGCTTGTGAAAAAGAAACAAACATACATATGTCAGCCCACCCATATGATGCCAGTGTCTGGATTGTCCATGCCAACATCCCGCCTGGAGCACGCGGGTATAAACTAGCTCTCTTTATGATGAGGAAGATTTGATGAGCATTCTAGGACCGTGTTTAAAAATCAGACTCAAAAATTTATTGAAATGATGATAAACATAAGGAATCAAAGCAAAATGGGCAGTTCCACAACAGCAAATAGACGGTGCCCAAAGATAGTTTTACCTGCGTTTCGGGCAATTACATGCCCTTACTCATCAATCTTCTCTTGCATAAAGAATTGTATCTTAGGAACATGGTAAAAGATGCTGGCTGCATTGTCTTGTGTATACTTCATGTTTGCATGCTGTTACATCATAGTAAGTATATGTTTTGTATGCCCCACAGTTTTACACTATCCTATTGAAATAAAGTCGAAATATGGATATCGCTCCTTGTTAATGCTTGCTGGGAAAGAGTTTAGCTGCTTGTCAACTTATGCTCTGCATACAGAGGGAGACTGTCCAGAAACAGTGTGTATTGTGTTTGTATTTTTGTGAGACAAGAGATAAAAAGGCCTCAACTTGGTGATTAGGGGCACATGGACCCCAACATAATATTTTTTTAAATCTATTTTTATTTTCTGATTATAGATATTTTTATTTGGTTTTCTGTACATGATTATAGGGGCAATCTTGCCTAAGCTGCCACTAACAGCATTTATTTATTTCCTTTACAGCAGCTTCATGGACATGGGAGCCTGTGAATAGCAGCTGACACCTGGGAGCAGTTTTATAGTAATGTCCATGGCTGGGTGTACGTGGAGCCGACATGTCACATGCTATGAAGGATGAGGAGGATTGGCTGGGAGAATGTACCACCTGGATTGGAAAATAGCAGAGATCCTGTTTGAGTCAATTTATAGATGTGACCTTTCATTACAATTATGCATATGATAATGAGAAGATGAAAGTGATCTTTAAAGAATCAAAAGCATAAGCCTATTATGAATAGATAGTGAATATTGAATAGTGACCTAAAAGATTTTTTTTTAAAAGTAATCATCAACCATTATACCATCAAAAAGTATATTTAAGTTGTGAAAAAAATATGGCTTTTCTGTTTCTTGCTGAGAAGTGGGGGTTGAAGGATGATGAGGAACAAGGAATATGTGGGATCCATCAGGGTTTTTAGATGGGCATGCACATATACTTCGGTGTCACCGCGATCACTGCTCAGTTATGTATAGTACATGCAGAATGGTACAAGACAACAAAACGTGCTATGTTTTTTCAGCAGTTGACGCTTGTGTCCCTAGAAGTGAGAGTAGTGCGCTAAGTTGTACTGTACCGCTAAAAGAAAAGGTCGAAATTCCTTCTAGTTTTTCAATAGTAATATTCAGTTATGATGTTAACTAGTTATTTTTGCAGGAGCATGAATGTATACACACTGGCGTGTATAAGATAGATTCTACAGCTGGTAATCTCTGTTGAGAAAAAGTAGGTAGAAAAGTATCTAAACTATCTCTGGATTAATCCATTCTGTATGCTTGCAAGGAGGATGACTTACATTCATTGTCACGAAACTGTGTTTTTCCTTCTTTCAAAAATACACAGTTATAAAGTATGGTTTCTAAACTCCTGCTGCTAGCAGAGCCATTCTTGGGAATCGGCTGACGGGCAGATTCGCAGTTGGAAGCCGCGGCAATACAGATGGCCACAGACATTACACACTAAGATTGGATAATGGCACAGAAGGTTTATTTTAACCTGCAGGGCATTTAAATAGACTCACAAAACCTTTGATATGTGACTATGATGTCACCAAAGATTCTGTAAGTCTCATAACACTGCTTAATACAAAAGAGGAGAAGGAGGAGCCCATACTGTGTCAACAGATGAGAGGATAGGGGAACACAGAGATCAGAGGGGGAGGGCAACAGTCTATATATGAGAAGAGGCCATAAGCAGCAGTCTGTGAGAGGAGGTGGAATGAACAGTAGTCTATGTTGAAGGAAGGGGCATGAACAGAGGTCTATTTGTAACAATAGGAGCAGTACGTTCATGTGTGGGAGGATGTGGTGAAGTGGGGAAAAAGTTGCAGAAGTTTCTATGTAAAACAGGGTGGGATGCCTTCATCAGCGATATCTATGTGAGAGAGGAGGGGGCATGAGCAGTGGTCTATATGTAAAAAATATGAGGGGACCAAAGAAGCAGTCTATATGTGAGGGATGGCCTGAGAAGAGGTCTCTGTATGAGGAGGGGGCATGAGCAGCAATCTATATGTGAGAGGAGGTGGCATAAGCAAAGGTCTCTGTGTAAGAAATGAGGGGACTATCCATGAGCAGCAGTCTATATCTGAGAAAAGAGTATAAGTCTATATGCGAGAGAGGCAGCGGGCCCTTCAACAATGGTCTATATGTGACATAGGAGAAAACTAGAGAAGTAGAGAACACTAAAAACAACAAAATGTAACTTCAAGTCAAATCACACATCTGTGAAATCTGCCTGTACATTTGTTAATCAACACTTATTGTAAATCAATTTATACTGCTGTTGTGCAAATGGAAAAGAAAAAATTTAGAAATGATAGAAGATTAGCAAGACAACCCCTCTAAAGGAGTGGTTCTGCAGGTGGTGATCACAGACCATTTCTATGTTCTCATCCTTTTTGGCTTTTGTTTTGGTCACTTTTGCATTTTGTCATTGCTCTCACCCCTAGAGGTAACATGAGGCAGTGTCTACAACCCACAGAAGTTGCTCAGGTAGTGCAGCTCATGCAGGAGAGCACATCAATGCGAGCTGTGGCAAGAAGGTTAGCTGTGGCTGTCAGCACAGTGTCCAGAGAGTGGAGCCGATACCAGGAGACAGGCCAGTACACTAGGAGATGTGGAGTGTGTTATAGGAGGGCAACAACCCAGCAGCAGGACCTCTACCTCCTCCTTTGTGCAAGGAGGAACAGGAGGAGCAGTGCCAGAGCTCTCCAAAATTACCTCCAGCAGGCCACTAATATCCAGGTTAACCAAAAAAGAATACAATGACAAAAAAGTCATAGGGAAATATATATTGACAATCTTTTTTGATTCAATAATAAATATTAAAAACTAATATGTCACAAATAGAACAAATGTAAGACTAAAAACAATTAAAAATAATGCCCTATCAAACAAGGCATACAAATCACACATTCCTGATTATAGAAGTCATCTAAGGTGTATAACCTATAATATTTAACACTAGTATAAAAGTGTCTTATATTAGATATCAAGTGATTAAATAGTATATAGACACATCAAGATGGGCATACAATAATGCCACACCTCTCACCCACAATACAGTACCAAGTGTATACAGGAATGGAGGAGATGCACTGCCAAGGAAATGGGATAGCCTTGACGCGCGTTTCGCCAAGCTTTCTCAAGAGGCTTCATGATACTACACAGAAGGTCCATATATATATACATAATTATCTAATTGAAAAACCACCCCCAATTTATTCTATTGGCCAATAGAAGGTGTAATTAGAGCATAGCAGACAAATCCCTTGATCTTGATGTGTCTATATACTATTTAATCACTTGATCTCTAATATAAGACACTTTAATAAATATTATAGGTTATACACCTTAGATGACTTTCTATATTCAGGAATGGTGTGATTTGTATGCCTTGTTTGATATGGGCATTATTTTTAATTGTTTTTAGCCTTAAATTTGTTCTATTTGTGACATATTAGTTTTTAATATTTATTATTGAATCAATAAAGATTGTCAATATATATTTTCCTATGACTTTTTTGTCATTGTATTCTTTTTTGGTTAACATGTTTATGTGATATAATGACTGTAAACTGAGCATTGGACCTTATTGAATTGGTGACACTAATATCCAGGTGTCTGCTCAAACTGTCAGAAACAGACTTCATGAGGAGGGTATGAGGGCCCAAAGTTCACAAGTCGGTGTTGCGCTTATAGCCCAGGTACAGCACAGGTTCACACTGAGCACATGTGACAAAGTCTGGCGATGCCTCAGAGAACATTCTGTAGCCTGTAACATTTTCCAGCGTGACCGGTTTGGCAGTGGTTCAATAATGGTGTGGGGAGGCATTTCTTTGGAGGGCCGCACAGCCCTCCATGTGCTGGCCAGAGGCACCCTGACTGCCATTAGATACCGGGATGAGATCCTCAAACCCATTGTGAGACCATATGCAGGTTCAATGGGCGCTGGGTTCCTTCTGATGCATCACTATGCTAGGCCTCAGGTGGCTGAAGTGTGTCAGCAGTTCTTGCATGATAAAGGCATTGATACTATGGACTGGTCTACCTTTTCCTCAGAACTGAATCTAATCGAGCACATATTGAACATCATGTCTCGTTCCATCCACCAACACCATGTTGTACCACAGACTGTCCAGGAGTTGACTGATGCTTTATCCAGGTCTGAGAGGAGATCCCTCAGGAGAACATCTGCGACCTCATCAGGAGCATGCCAAAGCATTTTAGGGAGGTCATACAGGCATATAGAGGCCACACACACTAGTGAACCTCATTTCCTTGTCTTGAGGCATTTCTACTGAAGTTGTATTAGCCTGAAATTTGATTTCAGGCTAATACACTGAAGGGAGCAGTAGGTTGGAAAGGTTTTGTAGACATAAGGAATAGGTGGGAAGGATGCTGGAAGAAAATTTGTCCTGGATGGGTAAGAAAAGTTGTCGTGGATGGGTAAGAAAAGAGAAAGTTATTACCTCAAGTCAAAGAAGACATAACGTCAGATATAATTGTTGTTAGAATGTTTATAAGGTCTGTCTATGTGACAAACTGTGAAAATAGTTATTGTGCTTTCCTGTTGTCCAGAATGCATAAAAGAAATCAATGTGTCTATTTGTATACATACAAACACTGATCTCCTCCACACTCGGAGCCCCTGTCAGACATGGCATTTGACATGTCCAAATCCAGTTGCAGCCCATATCCCATTGATTTAAATGGGAATTTCATGTGTCAGTGCAGATGACGTGAAATTGAAGTGTGGTAATCCACATCAATAAACACAGAGAAATCTGCAGCTGCATATTTACAATTTACATCTAAAGTTAATTTATTTGGGGGTCACAGCGAAGTGTAACTAGTTTCGCGGGGTACAATGTGTAATGCAATTAAATTTAGGTGTTGTGTGTAGGATATAATTTATTTGGGGATACATTTATCTGTGGGATATAGTGTGCAATATAATTTTGGGGATACATTGTATAATACAGTTCATTTTTGAAATGTTCCATATAATTACCTCTGGGCTACATTGTATAATACAATATATTTCTGGGGGTGCAGTGTATAATTAACTTCAGAGCATGCAGTGTAAAATTAATTTCAAGAGTACAGTACATAACATAATATTTCAGAGGTACATTATGTGATAATTTTGGGGGCATAGTGTGTGAAAAAATTAACTTCTGTGGGTACAGTGCGATCTAATTAATTTTGGAAATACAGTTTGTGATACAATTACATTGAGGGGCACAGTGTGCGATATCATTAATTTCTTATGTTCCAGTTTTATTTTCTTGCTTCTTTTGTTTGGATTACTTAAGGGATTAATAATGGCGCAACAACTAAGGTGAAATTTGCTGCATTGTATTACATTATTTGCTTTGTGATACAGTAGGGGTTCAATATAGTATATGTGCTGGGCTAGATCATTTTGAGGGCCAGGGCTTTTTTGCAATCCTTGTCCAGCCCTGGCTTCAAGAACTGCTCTCAATAATGCATCAGTTGCTAATAACTGATTATTAGTGGTGTGTGTGAATGACATCAAAATACATAAGAGTTGGCTCTTGGACAAGCCCTTTAAAATAAATGGTCAGTCCAGGTACTTAATAGACCAAGTTTTATAGCATAAAAGTTGCAATGGAAAATGCTAAATATTCACCATCCAATACATTAAAAAAACACTGAAGAAAGTACTGAACAAGCACAACCAAGAATATAAGCCTTTATTGGTAATGTCAGGTTCATAAAGAGTTTTAATAACCTACCATTTATTATACCACTGTAATTCTTGCCTAACAAGCACAATATTTATTGTGTTCAAGCAACAAATACGTCCCGGAAATAAGGCTAGTAAAATACTAATGACACCACAGAGGTGTATTTCAGGAATACAAGCTTCACATTCTATAGAGCAGTAGCTCAACATCCACCAGACTGCTCACCTCTGGGACTAGTAAAGTGACTGGCATGGAAATTTATGCCCAGTGACCAAAAAACTGGTGATCAGACCAGGATAGCATTCTGCATACTACACACTTACCTAAGGGATATTTAATGAGAAATTAATTATTAACTCATTCTGAAGGGTTAGTTTCTGTCAATTAAATGCGTTGCCCTTGTTCCTGCAGTTAGTTTTTAGCATCCCCAGGTTTACTCTATATTTCAAATTTTTTTTCAAAAGAATTTTTATTACCCAGTTCAGTCTACTTCCCCAAAGAAATGTACTCCTTAATGTGCACATAAGGCAGCAAAAGATAAAGCAATAATTTCCTTGAGCCTGCTCCAGTAAAAAGTCAGAAATGAAACCTTCTGGTTTTGTTTCAGCTTTTGTGTACATGCAAAAGCCATATTCTAGAACACAATTCGCTGACATTCCCTCCTGAACAGTTTTCTCTATTGACAAACTCATGTATTTCCCTGAAGGGTAATAATATTAGGGATTAAACTGACCCTCCAGGTACTAAGTCTTAGGGAACAGTCACACGATGATTAAAATTTACTTATTCTGCCGTTGAAAACCAAGTCGTCTGACACATTTTCACATACTTATTGCATGTGGATTTAGGGGTCATTTTTCATTCTTTGGTTTACAGTTAGAAATGAGTCCCAGTCATTCCTATGTGTTTTTAGACACGGATCAGTGTTAAAAACCCCATTAAAATGCTTTGGGTGCGTATTCCATGAGGGTTTTTTTAGTCATCCACATTGACAGTTGTGATAAATTTCCACACATTTTCCGTGTGGAATACAACCAAAGAATAAACACGCTCTAAGTTTTTTTTTTATCGCGCATCAGTTTTCAAAACTGGCCACTGAAAATACACATATTTTGTATTGAGGTCAATGGAAATTGTTTTCATTCAGTTTTAGACATGTATTTCAATTCGAACTCCACATGGATTACGACTTGAAATACTCGTGTGGACAGAGCCTTCAATGTCTCAGTGTATCAGTGGAAAGTAATAATTTGTTTTTATCACTGGTGTTTCAGGAATCTGTACTTTATAATCAGTCTGCCCTTGCTATAATATAAAAATACACCTTTTTTAACTATTTTTTAGTCCCACTAGGGAACTTTAAGGGTTTTTTTCCATTTCAGACATTTATATTATACTGATAGGACAAACCATAAAAGCCTGATATGTGAAGATCCCTGCGGTGGGACCCACAACTATTTCAAGAATAAGCCCCCCAAAACTCTACGTTCAGAATGGGGAAGTGGCCACACTTACATAGTTACTTTCCAATCCCTTTAATGGGAGTTCCAAGTACAGATAAGCAGTTGTACTAAATGTCTCAGATGGAAAAACTCATTTAAACATATAATTCTACTGCACATTTATGTAATAAAAATAGGCACACAGTGTAGGCAGAAATAAAACCCTTCATCAGGCCCCCAAATGCAGTAGAAACAACAAATTAGCACCCTGAAATTGCTTTGTGAGGCTGTCAACAGGCTAACAAAGGCAGTTCCCTACCTCTGAAACCACCTAGATGCCACATACTATTGGTTGTGGCATCTGAGGGGTTAAACAGCCATAACGGCAGGTTTCTCTGGTCCCAACTGCTAGAGCAAGAGCCCGACTGTCATCAGATAGATGAGTCTTAGCTTCACCCAACATGGGGTGCCGATGCCAACGTATTTCTCCATAAAAAGGCATATCGATCGGAATAAGACCCATCAGTGACTATTGTTAAAAGCCGCATAGGTGGCCATTAAGGCATTAAACAATACATATGTAAATTGGCATTTTAGTGTTCTCAATGTAATTGTTAGTAGAGTGTGTCCACACCAAGTTTGACACTGCTAGCACTAATAGGGTGATGACTGAATATAAAGGGACACACTCTTGACAGAGAAATTGTATGATAATGCCCAGTCATCAATATACCTATGCAATTCAAGGAAGAATAACAAAGGAACATCTGAATGCAAAGTTTTTTGTTTTTTTTTTAATTATGCTCCAAAAATGTTATTTTATGGGTAAATTTTTACTAATGCAGATATGTCAGGAATGCTTACAGATTCTTTATATAGAACATAGCAGCACAGATGGTCCATGAGCCAGTCTGCAGTCTGATCTTCTGCTTTTATTGTGGAGATTGACATATCTTAAAAACTCCATCAACTAATTGATTTCAAGTCTATTAATGTCAATATAATTGTAATGCAAATGCATATTACATTTTCATATAGTTTAGTGGATGGAGTTAGGAGGATAAAAAAAAAATCCAAATTCAAGGCTGAAGTGGTACAGCTATCCATCTGCTAAGCTGACTGGTAAGAATCCACTGTCTGGGACCCTCAGTGAGCATCTCATGATAACCAAAATCCAAGCTTTAGAACAGAGCACTTACTATCTTTTATTATGACCCTGAACATTACAGAAAACATTAGCCAATTCTGAGCATCTTGAAAATATTTTACAGCTTTTACACACTGATGATAGGAAATGACAAAAACCCTTCAAAATCTGTATTTCACAAAGAGGCAGTGGATTAACTGCATCAAGCAATCCAGTCCTCTGAGCCACAGTATTAGCATTATTGCTGCTGACGAGGTCAATTCTTTCTGCATCATACTAGAGCACTTAATAGTCACTAAATGAATTGCTTGATCACACTTCTGGAGTCTCGAAGAGAACAAAGGTACTTCACTTTCTGTCATTTAAGAAGGACTCCTTGTGGATTACTGCACATTTCAGTGTTTAAACTTTCTAATCTCGCCATTATCTTGTGTTCAAAAACATTTACATCTGTGTCAGTGTTACAGAAGCAAGAGGAAGCCTGCCAAGAGTCACCAAGATTGCCCTCATCAATATTGCACAGATATAACTAAAGAAAAATCCAGTCATCCCTAATGACGTCCCTAAATACAAAATGTTTCTCACATCTTCCTTCCCCCTGACAATTAAAATTCTTTTATGTTATGTAAATCAATTGCATTTTAAGTATCACTGTCATAAGGCGGAAAGAAGATACCCATTAAGCGTGAAACTGGTAAATGTAAGAGCTATTATTATAAAAAAAAAAATCATTTACGGGTGTGGAGATAAAAACAGTGTCTGGCATCTAGCTGAAAAAGACATTTGGGAGGTGGACGGAATTAAAACAAAATGAAGGCAGATCATGGCAGCTGCTGTCAACCAAACAGCATTTCTGTGTATAAACTATACAATGTCAATGCCATACAAAACACTATTCATAAGATTAAAGGGGTTGTCCAGCAAATAAAAATGTTTAATGAGCCAGAGTGGGTACATTTTTTGAAAAAAGTTATGCTTATCTACAGGACCCCTGTCACTTTGGAGCTCCCCGGTGATCTACTCCTCTTGACTTTTGGGTTCTCGTCACAACATGCAGAAGAGGCTCATACTCCATAGTAAGTGAATATATAAAATGTGTATTAAAGACATCTTATGTTACAAATGGCAGGAATCCTCCTGATATTTCATCTTCTCTGGCTTACTAGATCAGATGAAGCCATTGCCATGCAACTGCCTCATACAACTCTCTGGACTTTCAGCTGACTATACTGCACATATAAGCTTGATTAGTTTGAATGGTTGATTACTACCCCTCTAGTAGTATAATGTTGTACCGTGTTAGCCATAGAAAGTAGTGGAAGAGTGAAGAAATCAGGCGATACCTTTTTCAGGCTAACTGAGTATATTTGATGGTGAGCTTTCGAGAGAACTAGCTCCCTTCTTCAGACAAGATGTTATACAAGAAATTGAAAATTCACAGACTTTTTATACACAAAAGACCTGGACCTTCAAAGGGTCCTAGAATTCTTAAAAATAACAAATTGCAATATAAGCAGAGAAGTCATTTACAACAGGTCAAGACATCAACTATCTGGAAAAACTCCTCCATGTCGTTGCAGAGTTTGACATGGTCAGTGAGTGCTGAGGGGCAGAAGGAGAGGCCTTTGGAGAGAACTGCCATTTCATGTTTGTTTGGCTCATAGGAGGAAAGGTTCACCACACAGGTCTGCTGTGCTGGACTGGTGCTTGTGGTTGTAATAGTGGGGCCTTTTTGTCTCAGTCTCTGGAGCTTTTTCTTCTTGTTGTTGATAAGCATGTCCTGCAGTTTCTTGTAGTATGTGTGGAGTTTGGCCTTCATCTCCTCTGTGTCATTCTCCAGTGATGTCTTTAGGGCCTGTATCTCCTCCTGTGTTTTTCTCTTGTTGTTATAGGAAATTTTTAGCATGTAGTTGCGCAGCTTTTCCGATGTTCGAATACATAGTTGTTCTGCAACAAATTGCACCTGATGGCTGCGAGATAAGACGCATATTTACTGACCCCTCCGTCATGCCTCACACGTTTCCAGATAGTTGATGTCTTGACCTGTTGTAAATGACTTCTCTGCTTATATTGCAATTTGTTATTTTTAAGAATTCTAGGACCCTTTGAAGGTCCATGTCTTTTGTGTATAAAAAGTCTGTGAATTTTCAATTTCTTGTATAACATCTTGTTGAAGAAGGGAGCTAGTTCTCTCGAAAGCTCACCATCAAATATACTCAGTTAGCCTGAAAAAGGTATCGCCTGATTTCTTCACTCTTCCACTACTAGCCCTCCAGAAATGTGGGTTTCACTGGGTTGGTGGCGCTGTGTATACTGTTAGCTGTGAGATTGTGTCTTGTAAACCTATTGCTATATTTACTATTTTGCCATAGGCAAACTTAAACTCTATCAGTTCTCTATCTATAAAACACTAAAACGTAACTTTTATTATGTATAACTCTTAACCTCTATACACATTATTTAAAAACCTCATTTCTAACCTTACCATTTAACCCTTTTCTACTTCTGAAGGAAGGAATAGCTCCTTTTCTATTATCAAGTCTGGTGGAGCACCACCTATTAACAGGAAAGCTTTATATATACAGCAATTTACTAACTCCAGTAAGGGATCCAAGCCTCCTACTTGGGCAGTCGTCCCTAATCTAATGGACACAAAACAAATAAGGCCCCCTTGGGACACCTTCTGCAGCAGGTGACACTTGTAGACAGAGGTGAGCAATCACAATTTAAAATGTCATGCCTGACCTCCCCAACACGTTTCACCAGCTAACCTGGCTTCATCAGGGGTTAGAGGTCCGGTGGACCTATTTGTTTTGTTATTTGTTTTGTGTCCATTAGATTAGGGACGACTGCCCAAGTAGGAGGCTTGGGATCCCTTACTGGAGCTAGTAAATTGCTGTATATATAAGGCTCTCCTGTTAATAGGTGGTGCTCCACCAGACTTGATAATAGAAAAGGAGCTACTCCTTCCTTCAGAAGTAGAACGGGTTGAATGGTGAGGTTAGAAATCAGGTTTTTAAATAGTGTGTATAGAGGTTAAGAGTTATACATAATAAAAGTTACGTTTTAGTGTTGTATAGATAGAGAACTGATAGAGTTTAAGCTTGCCTATGGCAAAATAGTAAATATAGTGATCAAAAGTCACTCTCTGTTCTCTGGCGAGATTCCCATTTTTTTGGAGACTATTTGTAAAACTATTGCACTCTGTCTCTAGCATTCAGTCCTGTTTTGGTTTTATAATCTGTTCCCAGTTAGAATTTAGCTTTGTCTCTGTTCTATGTTGCTTCTGTTCTGCCCTGTGTCAGTCTTGTACTGTGTTCTAATGCAGAGTTCTCTTTGTTGGTTTTTCCCGAACCCAAGCCGAGTATTTTCTGAACCCAAGTTCACTAAAATCCAGGTTCGGCACAGGCGTTCGCTGCCATTTTCAGCTGCTTCCTTCAGTTTTGGTGGCCAGCCAATCAGTGCAGAGCACAGAGGGGGGGTCAAAAACATCACCACTGAGAGTGTAGGGATCTCATTGGCTGCTAAAATCACATGACCGCTTTATGTGTATTTCCTGTTGAATGCCATTTCCAACTTACTCACTGTAGTGAACACACTGCTGCCTCTGTGTGTGCTTGTTTGTTAGCATTTTCTAGCGATTTTACACAGAAAAAGCTGCTAGTTAGACTACTCGGGGGGGAGGAATACCTAGCTTAGGGAATCATACACATCATTAGTTAGGGATTTAGGGAGTTAGGAAGTTTTGTATAGATATTCCATAGAAAAATTCTGTTTATAATCCTATTTGTCCGTTGCAAAGTATAAGCATTTAAGACCATTTGATTTGCTGTCAGGGTTCTTCCATAATACCCCATTTCACCAATATTCCATAGAAAAAATTTTGTTTTAAATCCTATTTGCCCGTTGAAAAGTATAGGCATTTAAGAACACTGTTGATTTGCTGTCTTTGGGGTACAGTACTTCAATAAGAGACTGTGAACAAATCTTGACCTTCTTTAATATTTATATTTTTGAACATGGACCGAACTAGAGGTGGTAAGCAAGCAAGGAGGGGCATAGGACGTGGAGCTAGAGGTACGAGACAAGGCGCTCCTTCCAGTGCTCCGGACAACACACAAGCAAGCACATCGTCAGTCGCAGGACTGTCAGGCCTTTCATTGCTTGGTCGGTTCCCTGTGTGTCTCATTACTGAAGATCGGTGCCAATCAGTTTTTCAGTGATTAACACAACCTGAATCCAGCAGTTTTACCTCCTCTTCCTCTCAAACAAGGGCACAAATGTCATTATCATCAGTCCAACCTGAAGGCCAAATGTCACCCAATAAACAGACTGTTCTAGATAACCCATTTTCCGAAGAGTTCTTGATGACACAATGCGTTCGTGGTCAGAAGGCATTTCAAAAGATCAGAAGGCCAAAGAGGATGATTTTGTCTGCTCTGACGCCCAATCGCTGATGCCCTCAGAGGAGAAGGAAGCTGGTCCATAGGCAGAAATATCAAGTGGTCAGCGGTGCCTTGCAGTGCCTGTGGCTTCTAGCCCACAACTTGAGTAGATAGACTGTCAGGAAGAGGAAGTCAACTGTGATGATGATGACATTGTGAATCCAACATAGTCTTTTGAGCAGCAGTTGGCGAGCACATCATCAGTGGTGGAGAAGGAGAGGGATGATGGGGTAGTGTCAGTGCAGTTCCGGCCGCAGAATGGGAGAGGGCGATCGCACAATTCCGCTGACATTAATCCGCCAGCCAGGGTCAGTGGTGGCAGCGGGAACACCGCTGCTAGGTTTTCACTATCGAAGAGTTCCAGGACCTGTGAAGCCTGGGCCTTTTTCGATCAAGCCTCAGATTTGCCGACCGACGTCATATGCTGGATTTGCATCAATGCGTCAGTAGAGGAAAGAATCTAAAGAATTTAACCACCACCAGCATGAACAGGCACATTAAAGCATGAATTGCTGTGGGAGAATCACTTGGAGAAAAAAGGCCACACAGGTCCTAGGCTTGCAACCACTGTGACATCTTCTGCCTCTACCACTTCCAAGCCCAAGTGGTCCTCTGCTGCCGATGTGCCGGAGCAGCATCGGTAAGCACCATCCCCAGTCACAGACACTGTCTGCCTATTTCCACCACCAGCAACACAGTCTACATCTTCCCCTTCCACCAGTCTCACCTGCACGCTGTACAGCGGCCAGTCCACCAGCCAGCCTTCTGTGTACCAGGTGTCGGAGCACAAGAAACTCTTTCACCCCAGCCATCTCAAAGCCAAAAGCCTGAATGTTGGCAGTGCCAGGCTGTTGGCCTTGGAAATGTTGCATTTCCGCCTGGTGGACACAGATGGGTTCCGCCACGTCATGGCCCTGGCATGCCACCAATATTAAATTCTGAGCAGGCATTTGTTTGCCAGAAAAGCTGTCCCTGCCCTGGCCCACCGCATTGCAGATAAGATCTCCAGCGCGTTGGCTGCATCGGTGTCCACCAAAGTCCACCTGACTACAGACGCATGGACTTGTAAGCACGGTTAAGGGCGTTACATCTCACTAACTGCTCACTGGGTGAGTTGGGTGGATGACAGTGCCTCTGGGGATGACGGGTCTCGGCAGACACTCTTCCACACTGCTGGGATGGTGCACAGTTCAGATCCACAACCGCGACGGGTCACATCACGTGCCAAGAGAAACCAGGCTGTTCTCAAATTCATGTGTCTTGGAGACCATCAACACACAGGTCAGGAGCTGTGGATGGCTCTGCACACTCAGTCCAACCAGTGGCTGGGTGCTAAAAACCTGATGCCAGGCTATGTGGTGTGCAACAATGGGAGAAATCTCCTCACCGCTATTAGGATCAGTAGACTTATGCACATCCCTTGCCTGGCACACATTATAAACCTGGTTGTGCAGAAATTTTCAAGCGCTACTCGGGTATGGACTGCCTGCTGAGGAAGGCTCGAGATCTTAGCTCACACTTCCGGCATTCGCACCCTGCTTCGGCACGACTGGCAGCGTTGCAATGTGATCTGGGCCTCCCCACCAACAGTCTCATTGTTGACATGGCAACACGCTGGAATTCCACCCTCCACATGCTCCAGCGATTGTGGCAGCAGCGTAATGCCATTATGCAGTATGAAGTGTCGCATGGCCTGACGAGCAGTGGTGCGGACCTCGGGTTGTTGAGCCATAGAGAGTGGAGGCAGGTGAAGGATCTCTGCAACATCCTTGACAGTTTTGAAGATGCAACCAAAATGGTCAGTCAGGACAATGGTGTTGTCAGCATGACCATTGTGGTCATATTTTTACTGGAACAAACGTTAGACTCTCTGCAGCAGCAGGTCCCGGCAGTGATAGAGGAAGATGAGGCGGACACAGAGCCTTACTTGCTGTTGGATGTAGAAGGCCCGAATGTTTCCCAATTGTATCGGTCTTCTTTAGGCGGTGGTTCCAGGTCCAGGGCGGGTGCAGGATGGCAGTTTAGCTCACAGAGTATAGGGCATGACACTAGCCAGGCCTCTGGTGACAGTCAGGATGAGGAAGTGGAGGAGGATGATGAGGCAGGGGTGGATACCACCGGTACTAATTACCCTTCAGTGGTAAGAGGTTGGCACAGATTTCATGAGGAGAAGGAGGAAGAAGAGGAGGAAGATCTGGTTAGTGCCTCTTGACCCCAAGGCTTCGGAGATCCTAGCAGCATCTCACACATGAGTGCTTGGATGCTACATAACCTGCAGCATGATCCACGCATCAAGGCCATAAAAATGAACAGCGATTACTGGGTGGCCACCCTCCTTGATCCATGTTACAACTCAAACGTGAGCACTTTCCTTCCACCCACACAAATTGACAGTAGAATGCAGGAATTTGAGACAGTGCTCATTGACCAACTCGAGACACCTGTTGCGTCTTCTTCACATTATAATGTCACGGTGGAACAACGTCAGCAACGTGAAAGCAGCAGAATTGTAAGTAGCCGCAGCAGCAGGCAGTGTGGCAGAAGCACACTGGCTAACATTTTTACCACCTCACCAATGCCTGCAAGGCAGGGCAGCGTTCGGACACAGCGAGACCGTATTAAGAGCATGGTCCATGACTACCTGCGGCTCAACACCGATGTTTTTGGACTTGATTTGGACCCATTCAACTTCTGGGTGTCCAAAATGGATGAATGGCCTGAGTTTGCTTGGCATACAAATTCTAACCTACCCGGCAGCGTTATCACAGAACGTACCTTCAGCACAGCTGGCGGGGTGATAACTGACAAACGTATCCGTCTTTTCCACAAGAATGTGGATCGTTTTGACATTTATCAAAATTAATCAAGCGTGGATCTCTGAAGATTTTGTTGCCCCAGTTGCCTATATCACCGACTAGAAAACTTTAGCACGTCTTCTTCACATTGTGAAATACACATTCCATCAGTCATCTTTTAACATCAGTCATCAATCGGTCTGTAGTTAGTCATCTATTAACCGTTTCAGGTCCCATACAGCCAAATCAAATGGGGTCTCCAACCATTACTACTTCCTATTTTTTAAAACATATTTGTGAGTTCCTTTTCGATAAGGACCCGTGACAGGAGTACTGCCCGTATTGCCCTGTTGGCACCCCTTGCGGTAGCAGTCACTATGGAGTCCTGCATTTCGAGGTGTCCCAAAAGCTTCTTTGACACATAAGAAGACACCGGTATTGGAAATGGCACATGGTGCCAATAGGGCAATGCTCCTGTCAGGGGCCCAAATCAAAAAGGGGCACAATGACATGTTAAAAAATAGGAACTAGTACTGGGTGGAGGCCCCATTTGATTTAGCTGCATGGGGCCCTGAAACGGTTAATAGATGACTGACGGCGGCCCTGGCTACCACTGCACCCCCTATAACTACGGCCCTGCCAGCTGAATCTCCATGTTCCCCCTTGGGATGTTTTTGCTTCCACCACATATATGGCATGTTTTTGGGCCCTTGTGAAAAAAGTGATAGGGGGCTCCTGCCAGTTACCATGTGTCATTTCCAGTACCGACGTCTTCTTATGTGTCAAAGAGACCCCGTGGCTTCTGCTAGTGCTGCACCTTCTATAGCTATGCAGTCCTCCTCTTTTCAGTTAGCCATTGTAAGGAATGAAGTATTTTAGCCTGTGAATTTTTTTCTGTGACTCTTAGAGCCAAATTGTCTTCACTACGTTGTTCCACATATCCATTTTACTCTTATGGAAGGTAATTGTGGCTTCTCCTCACCCGTGTTAGTATACAAATTAACCTGAACATCATGTCCAATTGACTTTAGTGGGGTTCGGCATGCGGTCCGAATTCCTAAAAATTCGGCGTTCGGCCTGAACTCTAATTTTTTAGTGCTCGCTATCTCTAGTTAGGAACTAGTAGGGACATTGTCAGGAGTAGGATAGGGCCAGGGGGCTGGTGTTAGGATCAGCACCAGGGACACATTAGGGAAAGCTAGTTTTTAGGCTAAATTGGTTTTTGGGGTTTTGTTTCTGGTTTCAAGTCATTTATGCTTCTACATCCATTGATGCCCTTGTCATCATCCGTCTTGCTGTTCATCATCAATTGGTAAGTCCTTACATTTATTTTTATACACATCTCGTATTACTTGCATGCGACTGCTAGTTGGCTTAATGTATAAGTTTTGTTGCTGTCTATGACAACCAGCGTCATTATATCTACAGTATCCTTTAAATTTTTCTCTGTACCATTACATTACATTTTAATCACACTTGTCTTAGTGCTGAAACAACTATAGAAAGGTACAAAGAGAGACAAATTAAATAAACGTATATCAAACTGTAGCATTCCAATAACATATTGAAAGTAACATTTTGCCTGATCATTGACTCATGATTCTTTAGGTTGTGCATTCATGCTAATTTACCATTATAATTTTGGTATAAGGTCATTCTGTTAATGATATGTTAAATTATGGAAATACAGCTGTAACATTTCAAACAGCTTGTTTATTCTTTAAATAAAAAGTAACATGGCTCTGTCAGATCTTGTATATTGTCCTTAGCAATATCACAGCAGACTTCACAGATGCACATTAAAAGGATTACTGGTATTACAGTTCATAGTACATAATAAACATAGCGCAGACCTTTTTTTCCTACTCCTGGGTAACCCCTTCAATAACTGTTTAACAAAAGTTCCACATTTTTTGTAATTATTGTTATTCAAGTAGCTCTCTGTTCGGTTCAAGACTGAATTTGTCACAAAATCCAGGTTCAGAACAGCCCAAACCCAATTCCCTTTAAGGTCAATGGGAAAAAAAGTCTACCTTTGTCTTCTGGCTTCTAGAAAGCACCTGCATCAGCCAAATGCCTCCAAATTGCATGGGAACGTCACACATCTGGGCCCCATCTTTGCCAACCCTAAGATTAGGATTTGGGTTAAAATTAGAGTTGGACTAACACTCAACCTGGGGTTCCCCAGATGTTGTCCAGATGTTCCGAAGGGGTTAAAGTTAGGGTCAATTATTTTGCATATTTTAGCACAATTTGATTCTGGCTGACCCGAATCAGATCACTGAAATTTGGGTCAAATTTTACTTTGACGCAAATTCGAAGTGCAATTCTATTTGTAATTTGTTTATTCAGAGGAAGTCTGTAAATCCTGCTTCCCGCATTCACACAAAATGATTTTCCTGAATTTGTTTGTGTATGAAAAAATTTATGTACTATATGGGGGTTTAATGGGTTGTCTGGTGCCTTTAAAAAATAAATACTAAAACCCTAGTGCCCCATTAAAAACAAGCAAAAAAAACCTACACTCACCTTCTACCTCACCTCCGTTCTAGCACTGGGTCTCATCAGTCTTCAATTTACAGTCTTCTATTTCCCCGAACAGGGACATCTCAATAAGTGGCTGCAGGGGTCAAATGCCACTCCCTTACATCACAATTCTAAAGTAAACAGCTCCAATTGATGATGTAATTAGAGGGACCTGACATATGCAGTCAATTAGTGGCTCCAGCAGTGACATCCCCATTCATAAGAAAAAGTAGAATATAAACAGAAGACTAGAGAGAGTCAGTGCTGGAATTGAGAAAGGTGAGTATATGGTTTTTTTTCTAATGGGGCATCAGGAGCTTATTATTTATTTTGTATAGGAACTGGACAACCCCTTTAATAAGCAGAACTTACAGGCAGGAGTCCTGGCAGCATTTGCATTGCTTTGTATGTTAAAATACTGCATCAACTTATCTGAAATCAAAATCTTCCCCTCTCTTCTCGGCATAGGCAGCAAATCTCCCCACCTTTATTAAAATTAATGTTTGCTTACTTGAGTTGAGCATACATGTTTATGGGGGAGTCGAGAGAGATGGCTAAAAGCAGACAGCTGCTAAAGTGTGTGGTACCTAAACAATCGGGAGTCAGGAAATCTGACATAGGATTTAATAGCTTAAAGAGGTATTCTCGCCCTGCAGTTTCTCAGAGCCTGCTCTTCACAATCAGCTTCAGACAACACTTCCTGCTCAGGCTATCAGTGGTTCTACAACAGTGATTGGTATATCAGCTCAGCTATTCCTAGTTGAGCCAGTTTCAGTGACATGAGTATACGACATTTATAAACTGTAGTGCACAAGGCTACACAGCTTCAAAGGGTTAAAGTTTGTCAGTAACATAGATAAACATAGATAAACAAGCTTGAGATAACACTTAGCAGGGATTGAGTTGCCATGGTTGGACAGGGCAGTTGAACCAACAAGAGCATAGTTTGTATAATAGGAATAGTTCATATCCTAGGGAAACTTGTGTAAACGAGCAAGACATAAAATCTCCTCTATTTACTAAACAAAGCAAAATCAGGACAACAATATATTTGGTAATTGTCTTTATTTACCTTTGCCTACATTTAAAGCTCATCCTCGTGGTGAGAAAACCCCTTTAATACTTTGTTACAAATTACTGCTCTTTTTATTCATGTGAAAACTTTTAAAGGAATGTCAGCTCTTTTATATACTGTTACTGTGGCTTATACATTTAGAATATCTTTCTCACTACTGTAATTTGTCTTTTATGATTTAGTAAAAATACATTTTAAAGGTAAAAAAATGTAAACTTACCTTGTGCAATGCAGGGGCCAAAACTGGTAACAGAAACCCATTGTAAATATAGTCTACAAGCTGAGCCCGAATTAAAGGATGAGCAACCTAAAAAAGAGAAATTCTAATATTACTTTAGCTTGCCTAAAAAACTACATCACAAAGGAAAACAAAGATAGACAACATAAAAATACATAGTTATTATAGGCAGAAAGAGATCATTACCCCATGCTAAGTCAATGTTTTACTTTAGGTGCAGACAGATAGTAAATGATTACCTCTTACATTAGGAAGAGGCACAATCAGGGCCGGGACAATGGGTAGGCAGAGGTGGGTGATCGCATAGTGCGCCACCTCTGCCTGTCGAGTTGGGGCGCACAAACACTTACTCTTCACACATGGTCTAACAGTCCTTGATTGATCTATAATGCTGCGGTTGCATGGCTATAGCGCAGCGCTCTTTTCAGTGGCTGCTACTGCTCAGCCCACCCCTTTCTCCACTGGTATGTTCACACAGTATATAGCGGTGCATACCTGTGCACCCCTGAACAGTGCATACTTGAAACAGCGCTACACTCCGGCCTCCCATCCACTTTCACCCTCAGGTAATCATAGCGCTCAATGTGATATGTGGTAACGGTGTGGCAGTATGATTCAGTCACTATGTGATGGTGATATTTGATTATGATGTTGTGGTATTATTCAGACACTATGTGGTTATAATCTATGGTCATGGTGATTTTGTATTATTCAGTCACTATGTGGTGGTGATATGTGGTCATGGTGTGGAGATATTATTCAGTCACTATGTGGTGGTTATATGTGGTCATGGTGTGGAGGTATTATTCAGTCACTATGTGGTGGTGATATGTGGTCATGGTGTGGAGGTATTATTCAGTCACTATGTGGTGGTTATATGTGGTCATGGTGTTGAGGTATTATTCAGTCACTATGTGGTGGTGATATGTGGTAGTATTATTCAGTCACTATGTGGTTGTGATATGCAATCATCATGTTGTGGAAATATTTTGTCTTTGTATAGCAGTATCATTGATAGTTTTGGACTTTGGTATACTGGTTTGTGCGGTAACAATATTGTGATGATATTTCCTGCTCGTATATCAGTATAATGTATGGATTATTTCATACACAACATATTTCATATAAATATATTGTGTATTGGAATTGTGTTTTTTTCCCCTCATTCTACCTGGCTGGGGAGGGCACAGACACATGCGTTAGGTTAGGGCCAGATTAGAGGGGGGTGTTTTGGGGGCGGGGTGTGGGCTTCATTGGTCGTACTTGCCTAGGGCACCAAAATGCCTTGTCCCAGCCCTGGGCACAATGGAGGTGTGTGGATTCTATGCTATGGTCACCTTGAGTATGTTCACAGAGCATATAGCAACATGTACCTGTACGCGCCGCTATACGCCTGCTGTTGAAAGAATGCGCTGGCTACCCTTAGAGTATTTGTGGGGCGTACTTGTGGTGTATTGCAGCACAATAAGGCCACAAAGTATGTCCCACAAATATGCCATGTGAACATAACCTTAAGGTATGTTCACACAGCGTATAGCGGTGCATACCTGTGTGCCCCTGGCCAGTGCATATTTGAAACAGCACTACAGCCCGGCCTCCCATTTACTTTCATCACAGGTAATCATAGCGCTCAATGTGTTTATGTGATCTTTGGTGTGGGGGGTAGGGATTCGTCCTATGTGATGGAATATTTTTTTCATGTTTTTATGGTTTTTATTCGGGACCCCTATGTGGTGGTGATATGGGGGCAGGGTCATTTGTATTTTTTCAGCCCCTATGTGGTGGTGATATTGGATCAGGGGTGTGGGGGTATTATTGGGTTTCACAAAGTGGTGGTGATATGTGGTCATGGTGTGGGAGGTATTTTTTAATTTTTATTTGGTGGTGATTAGAGATGGGCGAAATTTTTTCAAAAATTCGATTCGGCCCAAAATTACTTGGGGAAAAAATTTCACTTTTTAAAAAAACAGCTTTTTCCAGGCGGGCACGGGGTTTGAAAGGGTTGTTTTAGAAGTTGTGCCAGGGCTTAAATAGGGAGAGGGAGCGGGTTTTGGTTTCATACAATGTTGTTTTTTTGTAGGGCCACGCAGTGACTGTCCCCTCTTAAAAACGCTTACTAAAAAAATTCCCCTGGGCATTAAGAGGGAAAAAACTGCCCAAAAAAACTGAAGCGGGAAGGGAGCCTGTTTAGGTTTTGGGCAGCCCCCGGGGAAAAAAAAAAAACCAAGCTGGGGTTCGGTTTTTGGAAACTCAGGGGCCCAGAGTGTGGAGGGTAAAGGTTTGGGCCCCAAAGCGATGGGTCAAAAGGATTTGGCCCAATGCCCTTTTCTGGATTTGGAAAACAGGGGGTGGGCCACAGGGGGGAAAAATAACCAGTGTGGAGGTTACGGCAGCAGCCCCAGAGCATGAGGCGGGGAAGTGGCCCCAATCCCATTTTTGGGGGTGGAAAAAAAACGGGAAAGTGGGGCCACAGAGGGGACAATCACAGAGTGTGTAGGTCACGGCAGCAGCCCAGAAGCAGCATGAGGCCCGAAAAAGGGGGAAATGACTTCTGGAGGTGGAAAAAAACAGGAGTGGGCCACGAGTGGCAAAAAGAACAGTGTGGAGGGCACGGAGCGCCCAGCGGGCAGCATGAGGTCGGGGGGAAAATGGGGCCCCAATAAATTTGGAGGGTGGCAAAAAGTAAAAGGGCCCACAGGGGTCGGCACAATGACAGGGGAGGGAGGTCAGGCAGCCCTTTGAGGTCAGGAGGGCACAATGACACAGTGTGGAGGTCACGGCAGCAGCCCAAAGGGGCAGCATGAGGTCAGACGGGTGGAAAACAATGAATTCTGGAGGGTTTGGAAAAAAAAAAAGTGGGGTGGGCCCACAGAGTGGCCAATGAAGAAAAAGGGGGGTCACCCCAGCGGGCGCATGAGGTCAGAGGGTGGCACAAGGGAACAGTGTGGAGGTCACGGCGCGCCAAGCAGCAGCATGAGGTCAAAAGGGGCCCACAATGACAAGTGTGGAGGGCGGAAACACCCACAGCAGCAGCATGAGGTCGCCCGTGGCCAATGACAGGTGTGGAGGGACGGAAAACACCCAAAAGCCCAGCATGGGGTTTCGGCGTGGTCAATGACTTTCGGAGTTGGAAATTTAAAGGTAGTGGGCCAAACAAAGTGGCACAATACAGAGAGTGGAGGTCACAGCAGCGGGCACCCAGCTTGAGGTCAGGGGAGTGGAAAATGAACGTGTGGGGGGCCAGGGCAACAGCCACTGCAGCAGCATGAGGGTCAGTGGCAAAATGACACAGTGTGGAGGGAGGAAAACACCCACAGCAGCAGTATGGGTCGGGACAGTGGCAAAAGTGACAATTTTGGGGGTTTAAGCAAAAACCGTAGTGGGTCCCCCAGAGTGGCACAATTCCCCCCGGGTGGGGGTTTTGGACGGCTAACGCAGAAAGAAAGCAGGGAGTTCGGAGATTTTGGGCAAAAGGGAAAGTGTGGAGGTGGGGGGCAAAAACCTGCCCCGGGTTTAAAGAGGGTTTGGTGGGCCCAGATGGGGGAAACTGTCGGGCCGATGTGTGGCCCATCAGGGGGGTTTGGCGGAATCAAAATAGGGGGCCTGGGCAGGTTAGTTTGAACCGGGATCATATCTCACATTTTGGGGTGGGGGCTTTCATGGCTGAGGGTGTCAAAACCCCTTAAGGAAATTGGTGTGTGGCCGATCCCCACGCCTGATTCATTTTAACAAAGGAAAAAGGGGGGTTCTCCTTGGGGTAACAAAGGCCCCCCCCGGGCATTTGAACACCCCCCTTGATGTTACACAAACTGGCTGGGCAGGACAGTTCCCCACTGCAAACTGGGGAAAGTTGGGGCCCCACACACCTTTTTTGGTCCCCAGTAGCCCGGGCGGCCCTTCTAACGGAGGGGGCCCAGAGTGCATCTGCCCCGGGATTTTTGGCAAAGAGAAACAACCCCCTTCTGCAGAGGGGGTGGACCCTTGACTGGCGGGAAATTGGCAGGGTTTGCCACTGGCCCGTGTGTGCTTTGTGCTGGGGGACAAAAATTGACCCCAACGTTTCTCCCGGGCCCAGGGGATGGGGGAGGGTCCCGGTTTGACGCGGGGGCCCGGGGTTTGCCAACATTAGTCCCTGGCCACGTTTTCCACTTTCTCCCAAAGTTTTTACATTTCCCCATATTCGGTTTCCTCGGTTCTTACCAAAAAAATGCCACATCGCCCCGGAGTAGTGATTTTATTCCCCAAGCCCCGCCTGTGCTATACCGCGCTCCCTTCCTGAGCTGCTGGCGGCTCCCTTATTGGGAAACCTGCGAAGGGGGTTTTTCTCCCCTGGGGCCCCGTTGGGGCTCCGGCCCTTTACATTGTTGCTCCCCTGCTAAACCCCCGGCCACAAAAACCCACTTGTGGCGGGCCCCGTTGCTGAGGGGCAAGCGGACGCCCTCTTTTTGCGTTTGGAAAAAAACCCCCTTCCCTTTCACCCGGCTCCCATTTGCGGTCGGCGCATCATCATCGATTTGTTTTTCATCGTCATGCTGCCCTTTTAACCGGTTTGGGAAATGGGGAGGCGGACCCTCAAAAATGCCCTGAAATTTTCCACTCTCCACATCTTACTTTGCCCCCTATGCAAAAAGAGGGGGTTTTGGGCCCCCATTTCTTCGCTCCCAAAAGAAAGCTGTGCTGTCCTTCCTCCCTCGCTTTATAGTGGCCGGGCCCCGGGACCCACTTTGGGTAAAATTCTGGCTGAGGGAACCGGAGGGGGATAGAGTGGGGGTTTGAGGAAGGTGGGGGCGGGTGCCCCGCCCCGGGGCCATGAAACCCAAAGGGTTGTTTTTCTGAGTTCCTGGGGACCCCGGGACTCTTGGTGGGGTTGCCCGATGTAAATCGGGGAAAAAGGGGAAATTGAACCTAGTAACCAATCAAAAAACCATTGGGTTGCTGAAAAACACAGGCCCCCAGTTTGAAGGGGCCCGTTGTGGGCCTTTCAGGGAGGGGATGATGGGGACGCCCCTTTTGTGTGCTGCGACTGGGCCTATTCAGGAAAGTCGTGCCCTCCCCCAACGGTGAAGAGCCTGCCCCCTCTCTGCTGACATACTGTTTGTTCAAAAAATGTACGGGGGAAAATTTTTGGGATGAAGAATTGTTATGATAAATAAAAACCCCTGTTTTTTTGCCCCAAAAAATGAGCCCACTAACAGCTTGGGTAACCCTTGAATATAAATTGCGCTCCCAAATGGGCAGGAAAAATTTACTTGTATGTGCGTTTAAAAAAAACAGTATTTTTTTGAAAATTAAAAAGCACAAAAAAGGTTAATTTAAACCCTTTAGAAAATGAATTATGCTACCGGCAAAAATTTCTTTTTTTTGGGGGTTTAAAAAAAAAGTTTCTTTTAAAAAGTATAAAAATGCAGAAAAAAACTTAGTTAAAACCCTTTGGGTGTAAAAATTTTGCAAAGGGAAAAATGCCCCGCCAAAAAATTTCCCTTTTTTGGTGTTAAAAAAGCGCGTATTTTACGGAAACCAAAAACAGAAAAAATTGTAATTAACCTTCGGTTTTGAATTATGTTTCAGAAAAAAATTTCTTCTTTTGGGGGTGGGAAAAAAAAGTTTTTTTAGTGAACCCCAAAAGCGGAAAAACGCTTAATTAACCCCGGGTTAAATTGTGCCAAAAAAAAAGGAGCAACAAAAAAATTTCCAGTTTTTAGCGTGTTAAAAAGGGTGTATTTTCGGTACACAAAAAAAAAAAAACTTTTTTACTTAATTTTCGGGTTTTGTTTTGTACAGGCAAAATTTCTTCTTTGGCGGTGAAAAAGATGTTTCTTTTACTGACCAAAAAAGCAGAACAAAGCTTTAAATTAAACCCCTTTGGGTCTAAATTGTGCAAAAGAAATGACAACAAAAAAATTAAAAGGGTTTTTGGATTGGGAAAAACGTGTTTTTTTAAAAGAATTTCAACAGGAAACAGGTTGAAAACCCTTTTATTTTTCAAAGTTTCTGAAGAAATAAGGAAAAGCATTAAAATTTTTTATGCAGCTGCATTGGGGCACCTGGACTTCAGTTCCAATACCCCACAAAAACAGGGAATTTTGAACGTAAGAGGGGCGTCTCTGAAGGGCAAAACTGTGGGCCCCCCCAAAAAAAAGGGTGTATAAAAAAAGAGTTTTTTAGTAAAGGGGTTTCCTTAAAAGCCCCGGGGGACCCCCTTTTTCCCACTCCGGTTTGTGGAGCGGGGATGAGCTCCCCCGGCGCGCCTTTGGGCTTATTAGTGCGGGGGACGGGAAAGAATCCCCCGGTCTTGGGTTGGCTTCATTTGGAAATTTTCAGCAGGCTACGCCTTTTTTCCTCTCCGGGGTTTTTTGCCCCTTTTAAAGCCAAGTGCTCCAGCCCCTTTTATCAATCAAAAATTTTCTTTTGTTCCGCGAAGCGCCCCCCCAAAAACGAAATTTGTTCAGAATCGAAGTTTTCCCGAAAAATTTAAACGAATTTCCCTTGTTAGAATCGGGTTCGCCCATCTTAATGGTTATTTGTGGTCATGGTGTTGGGTATTTTTTCAGTAATATATGGTTTTTGATACGTGGTAAATATTATTCAGGGCACTATTTTGGGGGTTGTGATATGCAGTCATGATGTTGCGGAAATATTTTGTCTTTGAAACGCAGTTATCATTGATAGTTTTTGGACTTTGGTATACTGGCTTGTGAATATATTTTCTGCTTGGATATCAGTATAATGTATGGATTATTTCAGACACAACATATTTCATAGAAATACATTGTGTTTCGGAATTGTGTTTTTTTCCCCTCATTCTACCTAGCTGGGGAGGGTGCAGGCAAGTGCATTATGTTAGGACCAGATTTGAGGGGAGTTTTAGTGGGGGCGGGGTGGGGGCTCCATTGGTCATACTTGCCTAGGGCACCAAAATGCCTTGTCCCAGCCCTGGGCACAATAAAGGTGTGTAGCATTCCTTAAGTCAGTTCTGACTCACTGAACCTCGCAATATTACTCTGTAGACAGCTAGCACATTTAATAGGTGGCACTGCAGAGTTCTCCCTCTTTTTCCTTGAGCTTATTTGAATATATTTAAATTGCAGTGGAGTGACCATGGCATATAAGTCTCCAGGTACCAACATTGTTCCTCTCTCAAATGAGTAATGTTACCCTTCAGAACTGTGACACGAACCTCTTACCTAGCCAACAAGTCTTTTACTCTGAAATAGCTGTCTGCAGAGGAATAACGGGTATGTCTTTAGTTCAAGTCATACTGCAAAGTTCAGAAAGTCAAATGCGATTTGAGGAATGCTACATTCAATAGGTAGTACTGCAAAGTCCTAGCCTTTTACCTCGGCATTATTTGAAAGCATCTTACAGGGCCAGAAAACAGCCTTCATATCTTTGGAAACAAGATCCTGGTCACTGATCTAAGTAGAAATAACAACTGGCTGTATTGGACTTTGCCTGACATTTGACTTCATTAGCAATCCTAGTGTCTATTGCTTACCCATATGGATATAAACCTGAATGTTTGGTCCATCTATGCAGGCATATTCTTTAGAGTTTTATTAATAACATTAATCTATGTCAGGGGATATTCACAGTTATTTAGAAAACTTGTAACCATACTTATACCATACTGGGTACAATGTCTGCTCAGCTTATTGTAAACACATGCAATTCTTTTTAACAGTCCATTATTATTTATAGAACTAGTACACACTGCCTTTGAGTTACCACATGATCCTAATGTTTAGTGCCACAAACAAAAGTCATAATAAAAGCTAATTATCTAGCATCAAGTATCACAGTGTAGTCTGATACATTTGAAGCACAATTATGGTATTATCTCCACTGTCTAAATGCTGCTGATGGGAAGTACTAACACATTCTGCAATGTTTTCAAAAGTTCAAGCAGATAATGATTAAATGACAAATGTAGAATGTCAATATTTCAGCAAATGTGCTTAGCAGACTGTGGATCATCTCCAGATACCTTACAGTGTTCTTTGAAGATCTGTAAATTAGCTCTCCTTTAAAAGGAAGAAAGTCGACTCTTTACTACAACCTATTAGAGGTAACTAACTGAAAAGGTCAATATCTTACCCTCTAAACCCTTAATGGCCTGTACTATCTTAGATTTTTGAAAATTTTACCTACAGTATATGACTTTATGTGGTAATAACTTTGAAATGCTTTTACTTGTTTTTATACATTGTACTTTATTGTGGTGGTAATTTTTGTTGGATGTGGTAAATATTATGGGAAATCTGAAAACCTCTTCTTCTCCAATGGATATTGATACTATGGAAACAATTCTTTATGTAGACATTATTATGTTTTTAGGATATTATGTTTTAGGGCGTTATAACAACTCCAGGAATCTGAAATAAAATATTTTTAGGAATCCTCTTTTGCTTGTATTTTTTTCAGGCTCTATTTTTGGTTTGCAGAGGCTTTGCCGTACCAAAGCACCCTCTAAAAATTCCCCTTTTTTGGACATGCAATCTATAGCATTTTAACCCCACAGGTGTTTCATATAATTTGTTAAAATTAAATCAGGAACTGTGAAAAATAACAGTTTTTCCCATAATATGTAGATGTAATTAAATAAATAATAATAATTTACAAGGGGTGAGCCCCACCATTTTCTACCAAGTTTAGCAGTAACCTAACAGTGGTTATAAACTGCTGTTTAGGCACATGCCATGGCGTAGAGTAAAAGGAGTGATGTGTGGGTTACTAAGGCACAGATTTTGCTGGATAGGTTTTCTGCATTTTGCAAAAGTTCCTGTAGTGCGTCTTTCCCCCCCATCACGCAATTTTTTAATTTTTTTTCCAAATAAAAATTAACCCCAGGGTTTTTTCCCAAATTTTTCCTAATGGTTTTTTCCACAATGGTTCCCCTTTTGGGTCAACTCAAAATAAAAATTTTCACCACAGCAGCATGAGAACAGCTCACAAAACTGCACAGTTTCAGAAATACTGCCACTGCCCAAAAGCCAATAATCATCTCTTTTTGTAATGCTGATAAATCACCCCTTTTGCCCCTGACAGCAACAAGGGATATATGTGCAGACAGCCTATCACAAAACCCTATTTCCCCAACCAAGTAAACCCCCATGACAGGGTGATTTTCCTTCTTTAAAGCTAAAATCTTTAAACAAACGAAAGTAAAAAAGTGTCCTATTAGTGCAACTCAATTGTGTAGTTAATAATAACTAAGATTGTGTCTTAAAGTATCTTTATGTCTTCAACAGCTATCAGCTGAACAAGTTTTCTCAGCTAAGGGTGCTTTGACACAGAGCGTTTTTAACACTTTTTGGATGCGGTTTTTGTGCAGAAAGCCACAGCAGTAAATTGTGTACATGTCTGCGCAAAAAACATAAAAAAACGCACCAATTTGTCTTTCTGCACAGAAAATGCATCAAAAAAGCAGATGCTTTTTGGGTGCGTTTTTTTGTGCAAAAAGGAACAACAATTAATGTATACAAAAACGCACCAAAAATGCTCTGTGTGAAAGCACCCTAACAGCTAATCCTTCTGATTACCCTACACTCATGCAGACTTTGTTTTGGCCAAGAATGCATGTACTGTTAACTGGGAGGAGAAGAGAAAGAGGATGCCAAACACTAATCAGCTTACCTCTATGGAAAACAAAAAGTTCAGATGGTGAAATTCAACATGTCCAATCCCACTCCTCCCTGACATCATCTATTGGAAAAAGGACTGCATACACCTAAAAAATCTGCAAGTTCAGTGGACTTTTCCTTAGTGTGTATGGAAGCCTTTAAGTTAAGTATTTTGTTTGCCTTGTTCATTCGTTTTTCCAGATTTTCCATGCATGTATATCCCTGAGACGATGGACATATGCAAATATGAACACGTTTTGCATTTAGAATGATCACATCTTAGAAGAGCATGTATATGAAAGCCAGGTTACTTTTAATCCTTCATTATTCACTTGAAAAAGCTTTGGGCATAAAGTAATAAGGTGTATATACAAGGAAATAAACCAACCAGGGTTCTAAGTTGGTTGTCCACCTAAATCTACAAACAGAGTTTCACAGAATATTAGAACAAATATGTCTACTTATTACTCATATATCATATTTTATTCAACAGATGTTCAGCCTCTATACAGAGGAAAAGGGATTGAAGGGCAATTAATAAGATTTGAAGAACAGGCTGATTTGAAAATCAAAATTGAGGAATAGAAAACATAAAAGATTATCATTCTGCAAACATTGGGGAACTCAGAGATCTCCACATCAGATTCACAAACATGGTAGATAATTTCTATTGTTAAACATGTATCTAGTTATATTTTGACACCTTTCAAACATCATTGTTATGGAAAGGTTTGGACTTCTCACCTTCTCGTGACTTTGATCTATCTTCATCCACACTTGATATGAACAGATTTGCTTATCATCTGACATTTCTATTATGTAGATACATTTTCTGATTCTGAGATTGCCGGAATTTTAAGGTCACCTGTGAACTCTGATGATTCACACTGATAGCATTATTATCCCTACATAGCTGTAAATGCAAACAATGTGACTTAAGACTTGGTAAATCAGAATATTTTTTGGTTGTTGTTGCATAGTTTACATTGTGAATCTGTGCAGTCTAAGGGTAAAGTTGGATTCCATTTCAGTACTGGTAATCCTGATGTCTATCAGGTAGCCTCTCAGTTTGTTGCATGTGAAGTTCTCCATGGCAGAAATGTTGGACTGTTAAATAATTAAACAGGACCTGTGACATCTCCTGACTGTCCATTTTAGTAAATACATTATTGTAAATATTGTATTATATCATTTCAGTTGACAACACTGAAGATATGACACTTTGATACAATATAAAATAGTCAGTGTACAGCTTGTATAACAGTGTGAATTTGTTGTGCCCTCAACACAGCCATCAATGTGTAAAATGCTGGCAACAAAAGTGGGTGCACCCTTAAGTGGACAAATTGTTCCCAAAGTGTCGATATTTTGTGTGACCACCATTATTTTCCAGCACTGTCTTAACTCTCCTGGGCATGGAGATCACTAGAGCTTCACAGATTACCACTAGAATTCCCTTCCACTTCTCCATGACAATATCATAGAGCTGGTGGATGCTGGAGACCTCGCGCTCCTCCGCCTTCCATTTGAGGATGCCCCACAGACGCTTAATAGGGTTTAGGTCTGGAGACCTGCTTGGCCAGTCCTTAATGCTTATTTTCTTTAGCAAAGCAGTGGTCGTCTTGGGGGTGTGTTTGGGGTCGTTATGTTGGAATACTGCCCTATGGACATATATATATATTTTTGTTGTTGCAGTTGTTGGAAGGGATTAGTATATGGAATATCGTTTTGTGATGGAACATGTAACAACTTTATTTAATTTTTACAAAAGGCACAAAAACACTTTTCCCCTATCCTCAAATTTACTTTAGTGTGAAATTCGATCTTAAGAAGAGCAGATGGTTGAATAGGTCAATCATTATGTGCAATCTTTAGTTAAAAATGCCTCTAGTTACAGTTGAAACCAGAGGTTTACATACACTAAATAAAAAGACACATATGCATGTTTTTCTCACTATCTGACATGAAATCAGAATAAACCTTACCCATTTTAGGTGAATTAGGATTACCAAAGTCAAAAGTTTACATACACTAAGATTGCTATGCTTTTAAAAATTTGGGACAGAGCATCTTTAGAAGCTTCTGAAAGGTTTATTGGCAACATCTGACACACATGTGGATGTATTTTTATCACACACCAGAAACACACTGCTTCTGTGTGTAACATCATTAGAAAGTCTAAAGAAATCAGCCAAGAAATCAGGAAGAGAACTGTGGACTCCCACAAGTCTGGATCATTCTTGGGTGCAATTTCCTGATGCTTGAAGCTCCCTCGTTTATCTGTATAAACAATTATACACAAGTATAAACAAGATGGGAATGTCCAGCCATCATATGCTCAGGAAGGAGACAGGTTTTGTGTCTCAGAGATGAACGTGCTTTGGTATGACATGTGCAAAACGTTTGATCCAAGTCATACAGTTTAAGGGCAACGCTACCAAATACTAATGAAATGTATGTAAACTTTTGACTTTGCTGAAACTTTTGACTTTGCTGAAACTTTTGACTTTGCTGAAACTTTTGACTTTGCTGAAAAACATGCATATGTGTCTTTTTATATAGTGTATGTAAACTTCTGGTTTCAACTCTATGTCTGAGAAACCTCATGCATAATGTGGTGGTATGGTAACTATAGTTGCGTTACTTGTGGTGGTGTGGCTATCCTATATACCAGAAGATTTGGAACTGCAGTACCTTGTCCATCATTTGGATGTTTATAGCATGTACATCTATTGGTTAAAGGAGATTTTAATAATGGTAAAATAATTCTATTTAAGAATTTTTGGGGGTTCTTAATAAGGAGTACAATTTGCAAATAAAGAAGTGTGGATGAGAACCCATTTTTTTACATATTGAGTGGTTCGGGAGATTCAATGATGACACATTGTTGTTATGGAAGAGAATTGAAGAATAATTTCAGAATTTTGTAATATATATTAATTTTAATATATGGAATAGAAGTTTTACCTCAAATTTCAGAGGGACAGCTAATTTGTCTAGATGTTAAATTAAGTGGACTGAAAGGGACATTGGAAGAAAAGAGGAAGAAGATTATTCCATCTTCTTGCACCGTTGTTTCATGACAGCTAATTGACCATATCCATACTAGGAGTGTCTGAGATTTTGTTGAAATTACTCTGAAGACGATAATTTTAAAGGACTCTGTAAAATTATATAAAAGATTGGGCGCTAGGAAGCATTCTATGCCAACTTTGATAACTACCTGAGAGCTCTCTCCCTTAACTGCATAGATCTCATAAAAAATAAAGACAAGACCAAAAATACAAATAATTCATCTTTTCATACAGTATCATCTGTTACACCTTACACAAAGCAATTTAGAGAAACTGAACGCATCATCGACAGACCGTTGCCAACTTTACATCAAGATGATGCGTTTGATACTATCCTCTCAGCAGGGATAAAAATTGGTGTCACACAGGGCACCTACTTATGGCACCATTCTATCCCAAACTTATTTCAAACAAATAACATAGGATCGAAAGGAACCTGTCTTAATATCCAGGCTTCTTCAAATGTGGTCATTCTAAATGCAAAGCATGTTCATTCATGCTCATACTGTATCATTTTTTATTTTATGCTAACAATGAATGTCTTAAAACCAGTTACCTAAACGGCAAAACATTGTATGTAGTCTTTTTTTGCCATGTAGTAAGGATTTTGACCTCATGGCTGTGTCCCAGATTTTAATTCACAGTGGATGGTGCAAAGTAAAATTTACAACTTTTTTTTATCAGTGTTCAATATATTGTATCCTACTTTTGCCATTAAAGACATGCACTAGATCTTTTTTTTAAAATGTATTAGGGACCCAGCTATGCAAATGTACTCATGTTTGGGCAAACTTGTTTCCAAAATGATCACTTATTGATGTTGTGCTTTACTTTGGCCTCGTGGATGCATTTTTTTTTTATCGTCAAATTCTGTGACCCATAACGTTTTTATTTTTTCACCAATGTGACCATGTAAGGTCATATTTTTTGTAAGACAAGTTATATTTTTAACACACCAACATATGTCAATTTCTTTTGAGTAGAGAATTTTTAGGTTTTCCTTTTTTGTAAGGTGTAAGTTAAATGATAATTTTATTTTTTAAGATAATATAATTACAGAGATACGAAATTTACAGTTTTTGTGGTTTAATACTTTTGTAGAATAAATTCTCTTTATTAAAATTCACATTTTTGTAGTTTCCGTAAAATCCTTTTTCTTGTCTGATTCATTGGGGGACACAGCACCTTGGGTATAGAACTTGGGTATAGAAGGATGACACTAGGTGAAAAACAAATGCGTTGGTTCTTTCTGTATGGGCTATATACCTCCTACTGATGCCAGGCTACTCATTTGGTACAAAATCCGTAGCAGAAAGGTTAAACCATAACCCAATTCCAAGGCTACATAAGAATCGGAATAAGACAAAAAGAGGGAGGGATCTGTGTCCCCCAATGAATTAGATGAGAAAAGGATTTTACAGTAAGTACAAAAATCTGAATTACTTATCAAAATCATTGGGGGACACAGCACCTTAGGATGTCTAACAGCAGTCCCAGAGGGTGGGTAAAAAATAAAAAATAAAAAATTGACAGCAGTGCAAGTCAATTAGCACACCACTGCCTGAAGTACTTTACGGCCCAGGCTTGTGTCAGCCAAGGCCAAGGTATGGATTTTGTAGAACTTAGTAAAAGGATGAACTGATGCCAAGGTCGCAGCCTTGAATACCTGAGAAGCTGAAGCATGATGCCACACCACTCAGGAGGTACTGACTGCTCAAGTGGAATAAGCGGTTACCTGAAACCGAAGAAGTTCACCCTAAATTTGTTGTAGTTGACAATCAACCCCGAAGTGTGCTAAGGCATCCAAGGTGAGCCTGATGCTGTTCAGATTGGTGCTTCTCAATCATTGGTGTTTTCTATCATCTAGGTTAGGGATAATGGCAAGTGTCCTGATGAAAATCATCGTCATAAGGGGTGCCATGATTTTGGTGAAAACCCTTGGTCCTGTAGTGAGTCCAAATGGCATAGCCACGAATTGGAAATGCAGTGAACCTACCATGAAACAAAGAAAACGCTGGTGGGACTGGGAGATAGGGACGTGCAGGTAAGCATCCCTGACGTATATAGCAGAAAGAAAATCACTTTGCTTCAGAGTCATAATATCTGAGAGTAAAGACTTCTTGTAGAACCTGGGAACCTGCATATAACAGTTGAGATCCTTGATATCCAGGACAGGTCTGACTGAGCCATCTTTTTTGGGAATCGTGAAAAGGTTGAAATAAAAACCCCAGAAACGCTCAGATTCGGCAACCAGCATAATTTTCTGAAGGAAGAGGGAACGGATTGCCTGAAAAAAGGCTGACGCTGGTCAGGAGAGTTGGGCGGGGAAGAACGGAAAAACCAAGCTGGGGAAACGGACACAAAGTGGATCTTGTATACTGATAAAACAACTTCATGAACCCAGGCGTTATTGATCTAGACCTGCCAGACCTTCTGGAGCTGGAAGAGGCAGCCCCCCCCAACCGAAAGGGACCTTTAGATGTGGTAAGACCCTCAAGCAAAGGGAGTCTTGGTGAAGGGACATTTGGATGTTTTATAACGGAATTGCCAGGAAGGCGTTGGCTTTGCAGATAGCCACTTGGACCATGACAAACAAGGCTCCTTTTTCTCCAAAGGTCTATTATAGAATTCTCAAAAGGACTGAAAATGAAAATGTTTCTTATACAATAACTGTCGTGCTGTATAGTTTTGAGGGAGGAGGGAACTGTGACTACCCATAGCCTCTGAGATTATCTCATCCAGATGCTTCCCAAAAAGCCTGCTACCAGAAAAGGAGAGAGCAGCAAGTGTTTTTTTGGAGGCTGTATCATCTGGTCACAACTTTAACCACAAAGAGGGGCAGACGGTCACAGCATTAGCAGATGTTTTAACAGCCAATCAAGTTGATTCAAGTGAAGCCTCACAAAGAAATCTAGCTGCATACATGAGCTGGGACGTGAGTTCCAATAACTGACGTGAGTTCCAACAGCTCTTCTGTAGAAACGCCAAACTATAGCCTCTGCTGCAGATGTATGGGCCAGACTGTACAGGTTTTGCTGATGCAGGAAGAAGCAAAGGTAGATTGTAGAAGCTTCAAAAGCAGATTTGCCAAACCATCAATTTGCTTGTCCGCATAATCTCACAGCCCCACTGCATCGGAGAGAGGAATGGTAGTGCTGCTTGAGAGGAGTGAAAATGGGGCATCGATGGAGGGAACCCTTGGCCACTTAGCCACTAATTCCTCAGAAAAATGAAAAAGAGCATGAAGCCGACTGGTAGAAAATAAACGCCTATCAGGATGTTTCCACTCCCTTGAAACAGTTCCTCAAACTCCATAAGAAAATGGAAGAGCCAACCCTGCTGTCTGCTACGCTGAAAGAAAATCTCATCCTTAATGTAAAGGGAGCCTCTCACAGCCCAGATAAGCTGCAATTCCATCATCCCTGTCTGGCTCTGAGTCAGACACAGAGGAGTCCCCAGAAGAGGCCATATCCATGACCTGTCTAAGAGAGAGATCAGGTGACACAGAGGATGAGGGAACTCTAGTCTTCTTACATGAACTATCCCTTCTGAAAGCGCCAAGTGCAGGGCCCTGGGAGATGCTAAGTTGGGTAGCAAGCAGAGATGGTAACTGCTCTATGACCAAACCATAACTTAGGAGAGCCTGGAAAGGTCACCCACCATTAGTAAGAGGGACCTAGCCCATTCCGTGGTCGCTGATACCTGACAGGATTGTTCATCCGGTTGTCTGGGAAGCTATACCAAGAGCACAGTGCAGCTAGACTTACCAGATGCAAAGTTATTATGACAGCGGACACTGGCAAAATAAGTCACCATCGCTTTGGATGCGTGTGCCTTTGGCGCTGCATCCTTGGAAAGGGACACGATAATCAGGAGGCACAGAGCATGGGACAAATGGCTAGGAGGGCCAGCTTACCATACCAAAAGTGCTGTATTCTCCAGAGAGAGAGAGGCAGGAGTTGGCCTGGATAGACTGGTCAACACAATTGTGTCCAAACTTCACCCCAGAGAAAACCTGGGCAGCAGAGGCCACTTTCTACTTCCTGGGATGGGGTAGAAGATGGCCCTAAAGCCCAAAGGGTATTACAGGAGCAGGAGGAGGTGTCACCTAGATGCAGTCTAGTTGTGGCTAGGGATGAGCGATACTATAGACAAAAGTTGAAATCGGCACTGTTTTTAGGTTTATCGGAATTTTCCAATGACGCGATAGTTTCCGTGAAAATCTTAAAGATAATCGTTATCACGTTTACGATCACGCCTTTTTCGGTGTTTCCTGTCATTTTAGCGGCCAGCCAATCAGCTCAGAGCATACAGTGGGGTTGAGGGGGTATATGATGTCAGCTGTGGGCGGTGTATGGATCTCATTGGCTGCAAAAATCACATGACCTCGATTTATGTATGCGACTGCATTTCCTGATCAGTCTCATTTCTACACTATCTCACTACAGAGCAACGTCTCGCTGCCTGTCCCAATAGCTGTTGTCACAGCTCAGAGAGACAGATTTTTTTTATACAGAAAACCATCCTTATAGCTGTGAAGCTTAGGATATAGCTACATTAGATAATTTTAGTTCTTATTTAGTTAGAGAGAGACTTGTAAAGACATCTAGTGCTGTGTGCAGCTGCGGGGAGGGAGGGGCAGAAAGGAGGGGGGATGATGTGCAGCGCAGTCTGTCCTGAACTCGCATTGAAATAGCAATGCGTTTTTAACACTTTTTGGCCAGAAGACCTCCCAACTGAGGTAAAATTGTCCCTTTTGTTCTTGCAGTTCTATTGGTGTCTGTGCGTCCCAGTTTTTCGCAAATAGCCCCCTTGTACACAAATTGGGTTACAGATATTTTATTGTAACTGGTGCCTGATGTCAGCATTGTAAAACCACCATATCTCATCCGTAGAACTTTTAAATAGTTCTATTGCACTACTTGCATCTCAGTTTTGCGCAAATAGCGCACTTGTACGATAGTTTGTTGAAAACTATCAATTGCTAGTCCTACTGGGCAGTTGTAAATCTCTGGGACTGAAGGAAGAACACTGTTGATTTGGTGTTACGGTTCTTCCACCAGACCGCATTTCACAGATGTTTGATAGAAACAATTCTGTTTCTAATCCTAGTTGGCCGTTGGAAATTAGAGGGATTTAAGAATACCTGTGATTTGCCGTCTTTGCAGTACAGTCTCTCAATAAGAGAGTGAAAAACTTTTCTATACCTTTTACATTTTTATCTTTCTGAACATGGAGCGAGCTACAAGCGAGCAAAGAATGGTGTAGGACATGGAGCTAGAGGTATGAGAAAAGGAGCTCCTTCCACTGCTGCAGACAAATAGCAAGCCAGCACATCGTCAGTTGCAGGACCGTCAGGCCTGTCATCGCTGGATCGGTTCCCTGTGAATCTCAGTAATGAAAAGCATCACCAATCTGTTCTTCAGTGGTTAACGCAACCTGCATCCTTCGGTTTTACCTCCTCGTCCTCCCAGTCCGGCCACGAATAAGGGTCATGCTATGGTACAGGACAAGTATAGTCAATGTCCAGTTCAACTAAAATGGTGGTTCAAAGACTACTTTCTTCCGCCACTTTTTAATCTGTGGGTCATGCAGGTTTAGGGATCATGCTGTGGTACAGGACATGTAGAGTCAATGTCCACTTCACTAAAATACTGCTTCAAATAATACTGCCTTCTGCATTTGGTAAGTTGTGGGTCAAGCAGGTTTTTGGGTCATGCTGCGGTACAGGACAGGGATAGTCAATGTCCAGTTCAACTAAAATGGTGGTTCAAAGACTACTTTCTTCCAGCACTTTTTAATCAGTGGGTCATACAGGTTTTGGGGGTCATGCTGTGGTACAGGACAAGTATAGTCAATGTCCAGTTCAACTAAAATACTGCTTAAAATAATACTGCCTTCCGACACTTGGTAATCTGTGGTCATGCGGGTTTTGGGGTCATGCTGCGGTCCAGGACAGGATAGTCAATGTCTAGTTCAACTAAAATGGTGGTTCAAAGACTACTTTCTTCAGGCACTTTTTATTCTGAGGTTCTATCAAGGGCATCTTTGCTGGTTTTGGGGCATGCCGCTGTAAAAGAAACCAATAGTAATGGTCTTATTGACAAAAAGCTTATTTACCACCCTTCAAGGCCATCAAAATGAACAGCGGTTACAGGGTGTCTATCCTCCTTAATCCACGTTCCAAATCAAAAATCAGCAATTTCCTTCAACCCACTTGACAGTAGAATGCAGGAATTTGACACAGGCCTTTGACCAACTGGGGACATCTGTTGTGTCTGCTTCACGTTCTAATGTCACGGTGGACCAACGTCAGCAACGTGCCAGCAGTAGAATGGGAAGTAGCCGTAGTAGGAGTAAGCAGCAAACTGTGGACAGAACCGCCCTCTGAAACCATTGAAAAACAATAAAATATTGGTCAGATTCTTAAACCAGAATCCGACTGGCATTTTATACGTGTCGTGTGGCCATAGCCTAACATTGATACCAAATTGATAAAGTTTTTAATGTAAGCAGTGCCTGATTAGGCCTATAACTGACTTATAGTCTTGTGAACGATTAGCAGGACCTGACTGCCGAGTGTCCAGCAGGGAATACCAGAGCTTGGTATGGAGGCTGGGAAATAAGAAAAAAAAAAAAAAACTTTTTTTTTTTTTTCCAAAGTATTTTCAAGCAGCCTTATCTTGGAGAACCCCTCTGAGGACACTTTCCAACTGAATTTCTACCAACATAAAACACAACTATTGTCAAAGCATCATAAATATGTTCATGTAAAGACAGCAGCAAATATATTAATAAGGTGGTAAGATTGTGATAAGAGTCCATTTACAGAATATGGAATTTTAGTCTTTATGTAGTGAGTTTGCTGCTTTTGACTAGTTTAGTACACCCATTTTATACTTCAGGAGTCTCCTGTTCAGGATCCCTATGCTTTGGTCAAAGTGCAGAACAATTAGACAAGTGTCTCTGACTCTGGAGGACCTGTCCCGTATGACAAAGAAAACGCATTGATTCAAATAGACACTATGCAATGTCCTGGTTTACATCAGCATCATTATTTCAGTCTTTTTTGTTCCATCATAGAAATAGATAAAGAAGAGTAGGACTACACATACACATAAAAATTTTCTTTTCACAAACATACATATGTATACATATATATACACACACATGCCCATACATTTGTCACTTTTTTAAATTTTAAAACCAAAAAAAATAGAAAATGTACAAAAAATTACTAAAAGATCATTCCAATTTAGTGCTGCATTTGTAAAGGTATAATATTTTGTGGGCATACAATGGTGGAAAGCTTTAACCTTATTTTTTTACATAAAAAATTTACAGTTCATCACTAAAATTGCCCAATTTTTAACCCCTTGTAAAAAAAATAAAGGAATTTAAAGTAGTTACACGGGGAATTTTATTCATAATCTTCAGGTGAAGCTATCAGAAATATAATTTTGGGGCATGAACCCTTAATATCTAAAAACCCCTTTTAAAAATTTTTTTTTTTTTTTTTTTTTTAAAATCACAAGAGTTTTTCCCTGGTAAAAAAGTTTTAGTCAAAAACATTTCAAACCAAATATTAATGAAAAAAATCCCTAATCCCCTTTAAATTTCTTACAAATTTTTCAAAAATTTTAAAAAGTACATTTTTTAAAATTTCCCAAGCAAAAAAAAAGGGGCCTTTAAAACCCAGCCCAAAAATCCCTAAAAAACTCAAGCCCAAATTCTTTTTTATATATATAAAAACATGCAAAATGTTATATATCACAATAAAATAATTAAAACCCCTTGCAAAAAAGTTTTTTTTAACTGGATAAATGAACTAACCTGAAATCCTGCATTGCAGAACTAAGTAAAATTCATAAAATATAAGTAAGGGCCCCTGGGGGCCAATCTTCTTTAACAAGACTTCCCAAATTTTCCCCCCTTAAAAACCAGCTTTGTAGGTAATGAAGAATATAAACCACTTAATCCTGTCGCTAGTACCTGTAAACAGTGAAAAGAGTCAATAAAAGCCTTTTTTTTATAAACATATATTTACATATTAAAAAAATGTTATAACAAAGGGGTGAGGGGAATTTCAAAAAAAATTGTTTCCCCACCCAAATTTCACCAAATTTGCCCCAAAAAATTTTTTGTTCGGGGTTTTATTCGAAAATGAAAAACCCTTTAAAAAAACCAGCTACCCCTGGTTAACAGAAAGCCTGTATCGAAGAAAACTGTGGCCATGCAAAAAATTGCATAGGGGCGTGTTTGGTATTGAAACAATGCTGTTTTTTAAGTAGACTTGGAAAAAAAAAGGGCCCCCGCTCTTAAAATTTAAACTTCACACTTTTTTAAATTATCTGGGCATTAACAGGGGCAAAAGGGCCCAAATAATTTGAAGTGGGAACGTACCCCGAAAAAGGTAATGCCCGCGGCTTTTAAAAAAGAACCGAGCAGGGGGGCCAAGTTTCCCACTATAGCGTAAAAGAGCGCACTCCTTTTTACCCCTGTCCCTCAATAATTTCCACAGATTATACAGAATCTGTTCTGTTAAAAGGGGTGATACAGTGAACCCCCCCCCCCGAAAGAGTGGAGAGGGTGTTTGCAGTAATTTTTTTCATTTTATGTCACGAAACATTTTCCCTTTCCCTTTTAAATCGTCAGTGCTGCTTTCAAAATTTGGGCAATGGGTTTGAGAAAGGGCGAAATTTCCCCAAATTCGTTTTGTTTACTTCCCCCGAATTTTTCCCGGGAAAAAAAAAAATTCCCTTCCGAATTACTTCGGCACGGGAAACACGTTAAAAAAAAACAGCTTTTTTCCCGGGTGACAAGCCTGCCGGGGGCTTTAGAACGTTTTTGCCAAAAGTTAAATATGCAGAGGGAAACTTTGGGTTTTTTCTTCAAACAATGTTGTTTTAGTATGACACCACTGATGCTGCCCCTTTTGAATCGCTTAAATATTAAAATTCCCTGGGCACTTAAAAGGGCAAAACGACCCCCCCAAAAAAAGAAAGCAGGAATGTAGCCTGAAAAAAGTCATGCCAGCGAAAGCTGGAAAAAAAACAAGCTGAGAGCTCAGGTTGGGAAAAATTATTTACCCGAGTGTGGAGGTGAAAGGGGCCCGCCACAGCAGCAAGAGGTCCCCAAAATGGCACAATGTTTTTTGGGGGGGGGGCAAAAAAAGGAGTAGCCCCAGATTGGGGCCAAAGACACAGTGGTAGGTCCCCAGCAGCCACAGCAGCAGTTGAAAGGTTTAGCAGTGGCACAATGACACCGTTGGGGTTTGGTCACGGCAGGGAGCAGCATGAGGTCAGGCGTGGGGACAAGGGCACAGTGTGTAGGTCACGGGAGCAGCATTAGGTCAAGGGCAGTGGCACAAAAGAACAGGTGTAGGTTTACGGCACAAGCCACAGCGCAGAATGAGGTTTAGAGAGTGGCAAAAATGACCCGGGGTGTGGGAGGTCACGGCAAACACCACAGCAGCAGAAAGAATCAGAAGTGGCACAATGACGTGTGTAGGTCACGGAAACAGCAAACATGAGGTCAGACCAATTTTTCACAAAGACACAGTGGGGTAGGGGCACGGGACAGCAGCATAGGTAGACAGGGCACCAAAGACACAGTGTGTAGGTCACGGGGAAAACAGCCCCAGCAGCAGATGATCAGACAGTGGGACAATTAAAACCCCCGGGGTAGGGGCACGCAGCAGCAGCATGAGGTAGGCATTTCACAATTCCCCAGGGTGAGGGGGCGGCAGAGATGAGGTCAGGCAGTGGCAAAAATGACATTCTGGGGGTGGCAAAAAAAAAAAGGAGTAGGGCCCCCAGGTGGGACAATGACACAGTGTGTAGGTCCGGCAGCCCGCCCACAGGAACCGCATGATTTAGACATGGCACAAAGACCCCAGTGAAAAGGTCACGGGGAGCAGCCCCCGCCCGCGCAAGGGTCAGACAGTGGCCCAAAGACAGGGTTTAGGTCCCGGGAGCAGCCACACAGCAGCATAGGGCAGACCTGGGGACAATGACATTCTGGAGGTTTGGGAAAAACAAGAAAATAGGCCCCAGAAATGGGGGGCAAAAGACAAAAGGGGTGGAAGGGGCACGGCAGCAGCCCTAAACCCGCATGAGGAAAGACAGTGGCACAATGACACAGTGTGTAGGTCACGGGGGAGCAGCCCAGCAGCAAACATGAGGTCAGACAGTGGCACAAAAGACACAATTTTGTAGGTTTACCGGGAGCAGCCACAGCAGCAGCGAGGGGCAGGGCAGTGGGACCCGAAAACCCGTGTGAAAGGGCACGGCAAACAGCAGCAAGAGGTCAGGCAGTTAAAAATGAACCCCAGGGTGGGGCCCCGGGGAGCAGCTTTAGGCAGGCAGTGGGACAATTTACAGTGTGTAGGTCACGGCAACAGGGAGCAATTTAGGTCAGGGGGAGTTGGGAACCCAAAGACACAGTGGGGTAGGTCACGGGGGCCCCCCATGAGGTCAGGCATTGGGGACCAAAAGACAATTTTGGGGGTGGGGAAAAAAAAGGGTAGGGGCCCCAGAGTGGGGGGAATGGGCACAGTGGGGGTTAGGTCACGGCAGCCGCCACCGGAACAGCATGAGGGCAACCCGTGGGACAATTACACAGTGTGTAGGGGCCCGGGAGCAGCCCCCAGCAGCAGCATGAGGTCAACAGTGGCACAATGACAGAATGGTAGGGCACGGAGCAGCCACAGCACGCCTGAGGTCAGACAGTGGCACAATGACACGTTTTTAGGTTTACGGCAGCAGCCAAAACAAACAGGGAATTTAAAGGGCAGGCCCGTGGGGACAATGACACAGTTTTTGTTTGGGCAAGGGCCAGCACAATGAGGGAGCATTTGGCCCAATAACATTTTTGGGCCCCCGCTCAAACAATTTAGGTCAGGGAGTGGCCCCAAAAAATTTTGGGGGTGGCAAAAACAGGGGGAAAAGGGCCCCAGAGGGAAAAATAAAATGGGGGCCCACAGTGGGTCGGGTCCCGCGGGGGGCAGGAGCAGCCACAGCAGCCCGCATGAGGTCCGACATGGCACAAACAAATTCTGGAGATGGCAAAATCAGGAGTAGGCCACAGAAGGGGCAATTACCCCCAGTGTTAAGTCCCGGGGAGCAGCCCCCAGGAAACGCATGAAGGGGCAGAAGGGGGCAAAAATGCAGAGTGGTAGGTTTACGGGGAGAGCCACAGCAGCAGCATAGGTCAGGGCAGTGACCGAAGACATTTTTGGAGGTGGGAAAAAAAAAAAAAAAAAAAAAAAAAAAAAAAAAAAAAAAAAAAAAAAAAAAAAAGGAGGTAGGCCCCAGATTGGGGGCAATGACACAGTTGAAATTTACGGCACCGCCACCCGGGAAAAGCAAAGAGGTCCCGGGGCAGTGGGGACAAAGACACATTTTGTAGGGGCAGGCAGGGAGCATGAGGTCCAAAATGGCACAATGACACAGTGGTAGGGCCCAAAGGGAGCAGCAACAAGAGGTCAGGCATTTGGGACAAAGACACCCGTGTGGGAGGTCACCCGGGAAACAGAATGGGGGTCAGGGAAATGGAAAATGACACCGTGTTAGGTCCCCGGGGAGCAGCGCATGAGGGCAGGCCCTTTGGGACAAAGACACAGTGTGGAAGTGACCCGGGGCTAGCCACAGCAGCAGCATGAGGCAGACAGTTGCACAATGACACAGTTGTAGGTTTACCGGCAGCAGCAGCATGGGGGTTTAGGCAAATGGCACAATGACAAAAGTGTTGGGGGTCCCGGCAGCGCCACAGCAGCAGCAAAAGAGGGGCAGACAGGGGGCACAATGACACAGTGTTGGTTAAAAGGGCACAGCAGCAGCAGATGAGGTCAGGCAATGGCACAATTTACACAGTGTGTAGGTCACCCCGGGAAAACGGCCCTGAGGTTTAGGGAGTTTGGGAAAAAAGACATTTGGGGGTGGCAAAAACAGGGGTAGGCCCCAGAGTGGGACAATGACACAGGGGTGTAGGGGCACGGCAGCAGCCACCCGGAACGCAAAGAGGGCAACAGGGGGCAAAAATGACACAGTGTGTAGGGGCACGGGGGAGCAGCCACAGGGAGCAGCATGAGGGCAGACAGTGGCACAATGACAGAGGTGTAGGTCCCGGCAGCAGCCACAGCAGCAGCATGAGGTCGACAGTGGCACAATGACACAGGGGTGTAGGTCACGGCAGCAGCAGATGAGGTCAGGCAGTGGCACAAAGACACAGTGTTAGGGCCCCGGCAGCAAACATGAGGTCAGCCCGTGGCACAAGCCCTTCTGGAGGTGGCAAAAACGGGGGTTTGGGCCCCAGAGTGGGGCAATGACACCGTGTGGGCACGGGGAGCAGCCACAGCAGCAGCATGAGGTCCCGACAGTGACACAATGAACAATGTGTAGGTCACCCGGGACAGGGGAGCAAGAGGTCAGGCGTGAGGGCCCCAATGGGCAAAAGTGTGTTAAAGGGCACGGCAGCAGCAGCAAAAGAGGCAGGGAGTGGGACCAAAGACCCCAGTGTGTAGGTCACGGCAGCAGCATGAGGCGGCCCGTGGCACAAGACATTCTGGGGGTGGCAAAAAAAGGAGTAGGCCACAGGTTGGGACCAAAGACACCCGTGTGTAGGTTTACGGCAGCAGCCACAGGTGCAGCAAAGAGGTTTAGACAGTGGGGACAAAAGACACAGTATGGGAGGGTTTACGGGGGCAGTCACAGCAGCAGCATGAGGTTTAGGAAAAGTGGGCCAATGGGCATTTCTGGAGGTGGCAAAAACAGGAGTAGGCCACAGGTGGGGGAAAAGACAAAGTTGGGTTTTTAAAGGGGTTTTTTTCCCCGGGGCAGCCCCCAGGGGAAAAGCATGAAAGGGAGACAGGGCCCCAATGACACAGGGGTAAAGGGCAAGGCCGCAGCCCCCGCACAGAATGAGGCAGACAGTTTGGGACAAAGAGACATTGTGTAGGTTTACGGGCCCGCAGGGAGCATGGGGGTTTAGCAGTGGCACAAAAAAAAATTTTTGGGGGAACCCCCCCCCCCTGAGTGGGCAGGCCCGCAGCAGAAGGGGTTTAGGGAGGGCACAATGACATTCTGGGAAAAGGGGGCAAAAAAAAAGGGGTAGGCCACAGAGTGGGACAAATGACCCAGGTGGAGTCACGGCAGCAACCCCCAGAAACAGCATGAGGGCAAAAGTGGCACAATGACAGGTGTTTGGGGTGGGTTTGGGAAAAACCCGTCCCTGGTAAAGATGGTTTGGGGGGCAGATGGGGGAAACTGTCAGCAGATGGTGTGGCAAACCGGGGGGTGGCGGCATCAGGGAAAAGGGCTTTAGGGAGGTAGTTTGAAAAACCCGACTCAATTTTCTCCAGTTTGGGTGAGGCCCTCATGGCTTATGTAGTCTGGGCGCCTAAGGCATTGGTGTGTGGAAAAACCTGGCCGGGGTCCCAGCCGATTAATTTTTACAAAAGGGCAGTTTTCCCCATTTTTCCCCTGGAGCAACGGGTTGCCTTTTTTGGGGGGGGGGGGGGAAAAAAATTTGGGCCCCCCCCGCACTGAAAACACCGCCCCTTGGGTGCCAATACGGCCGGGGAGGAAGCTCCCCCAACCCGCAAAACTCGGGCAAGTTGCCCGGCCCCACATCCAGTTTGGCTGCCCAGTAGTCCAGCGGTTTCTAAATGGGGGGCAGAGTGCTGTCCAAGTAGGCCCCAAACCCGTTGGTTCAGGGACTGCTCCCGGGCCCCGGGTGCTACTGGGGACTACCCCCCCTCACTAAGGGGGGTGAAGGGAAACTGTCACGTGACTCCCGACTTAAAGGGTTTCTTTCTGGGGGGAAATTTACTGGGTCCTAAAACCCCCCCCTTTCCCCCCCGCCGCGGCAGTAGTACGGTTTGCGCTGAGGAACCCCCCGGTCAGCCCCGTCGAGGAGGGAAAGTTGGGCCCCACAAGGCACGGCCCAAATGATTACGGAGGATCTTTCCCCCTAGTAAATTTTAGTTTGTCCCCCCCTCTTTAATAACTGGGGGAAAAAAGGGTCCCATTTTGGACCGGTAGCGAGGGCCAATAGGGGGGGGACCCAAAATCATCCCTCTGGGCCCGGGTTTCACAAATTGGGGTGTCCCCTAGCCCAGGGAAATAAGCCTGCTGCGGGCCATCTGCACAAGTACTTTCCCAGGGGCTCCCTGCCTCCCTTTCCACTGTATACTGCCACGGTGCTTGGGGGGGCATTCCCCGTCTTCCTCATCTCCATCCCCCCTTCCCCCAGCTGCTCCTGCTCCTCCTCTCTTTTTCCCCCCTGGGTAAAAATCCACTCCTTTCACCAGACAATGCTTTTTGCCCCCAATGCCCTCCCCTCCTCCTCCATTTTCATCCCCCCCGGGACCAGGGGCCATCAGATGTGTCCCCCCGTCTCCATCCCCTGCCCAAAAGATTTTTCCTCTGTTCCAACTGAAGCAGTGGAATGACTTTATTTCCCCGAGTCCTGGTTACTGACAAAAAACGGCCTCCTCGAATGGCCTCAACAAACGGCGGGTGTCACGCAGAGCGCCAGGGCTGAATAAAAAGTTACACGGGGGAAACCTTCTCCTGGATCATCCAAATCGTTAAGGGCCCTTTCCTGTTCATACAGTCGCCCCAACGGCAGGCGGAATTCCAACAGTGGAAACACGCATATCAAGTGTTTTGGGGGGGAGCCGTTTCTGCCGCTGCAACCGGGGGGGTTTCCGGGCTTTGTACAAAGGGATAAATGCATCACTTTTTCCGGGCCATTTTTCAAAATCCTGAAATATGGAAGACTTCAAACCTTTTTCACAACCAGATTGAACACTTCGCCATGCGGGGCGCAGGACCCCTCCTGGGTCGCGCGGACAGCATTTTCCCCTCCCTTTTGTCCCCCACCATGGTTCCGATTTGCATTTGGCGGGGGAAAAAGCCACACACATTTCTTTGCGAATGACCGGACAGTTCCCCCTGTTGCTTTTGTTCGCCGGGCAAGCCGTGTAAATGCGTGACCCCGCGGGCCCACACAGTGGTAATGGGCGTACTTGTAAGCTAAGGGGGTGGGTTGGGGGGGGGGAGGGGGACATTGGCGCAGGAGCAGCAGTTTGACAACGTAGAAAAAGGGGCGTCTCCTGCCCAATTTTTGGGTGTGCCTGCCGGAAGACATTCACCCAGGGGGCTGTAAAGGAAATGTACGGCCCTGACCGTATTTTACAGCTCCAGAGCCGCGCTCCCCGCCCCCTTTGGAAAAACCCGATAAGCCAAGGACGGCCCACCTTCTGTTTACATATTTATGAAGTGCGGACTCCCCTTTTGGAAAAAGAAATTAAGGGTTTGGGAACTTCCCTGGGCTTGCACAACCATTGTTCTTGAATGGGCAGAGCCCCCAACCTTTGGGGAAAGGGGGGGACTGCAGTACCAACAACGGGACGGGACACGGTCACTGCTGCCCCTTTAATTTGGGTTGGACCAACTTTTGTCTCTTTGCAATCCCTCGCTGAACGATGGGGCGCCTGAGTAGCGAGGAGCGGGAGATCGGGACCGGGAATGTGTCAAAGAAAACACCCCTTCTGCAGAGGGGGTGGGCCTTGAGGCTGCAAGGCATGCGTCCAGGGGGCCTGCTGCTGCTGCTGTTGCTGCGGGGGCAGATGGCCACCCACGAGCCACTTTTCTTCCCGGGCCCCCGGGGGGACGCGCATGTTTGACGCGGGGCCGTGGTGCCAACTTTTCTCCCTGGCCACGCTCACTTTTTCTTAAGATTCTACTATACCCAATTGGGCCCTCCTTGCTTAGAAAAACTGCACACCGCCTACGTTTTTTACCCCCAAACGCTCCGCACTATGACTATGCCCCGCTGCCTCGCTGAGCCCGTGCCGCTACTTTTTTTGGACCTCGAACGGGTTTTTTCCCCAGGCCGCTTGGCTCCCGACCCACACTCTGCTATCCTGCTGACCACGGGCCACCACCCCACGGGGGCTGCGCAACTGAGTCCTCTTCTCCTGAAGTTTAAACCCCCTTGTCTCACCCCCCCAAGTGCGGTCGGCTACATCTCTCTTGTTTTTTTTCGTCACTGCTTCCCTTCACCGGTCTGGGATGAAGGCGACCCCTCACAACATACCTCCCAAGCCACTTTCAACACTAACTTTGCCGCCCACGCAAGAACAGGGGATATTGGGGCCCCTTTTTTTCGCTGCCAAGTATCTGCTGACTGCCCCTCAAAAATTTTTCATCCTCGCTATATAGTGGCCGAGCCCAGACCAATTAGTCCTTGAGGGGAAACCCATGGGGAAAAGGCGGGGGGAGGGCAGGTGAGGGGCCCTGACCCCCCCCCAGCCAACTAAGGGTTTTGTCGACTTCCCACCACTCTTTGGGGTGGGGTTGTCAGATGTCATCTGGGGGGAAAATGGGGACCTATCAACCAAACAAAACCATTGGGTTGCTATCATACACGGCCGCTAGTGACAGCGGCAGTTGTGGCCCACCGAGTGGGGCCCCTGCTGCGATCCCCTTGCTGTGCCACCTGTACAGGAATTTTGTCCTCTGCCCCCAAAGGGGGAGACCCCACCCCCCTGTCTGAATACTTTTGTTTAAAATGTCAACACTGTTTTATGAAGATACTGTATAGATAAAATTTTTTTTATTTTTTTTGGGAGTGAAAAAGCGGTCTTTTTTTCACCACCCAAAAAACAAACGCTTATTAACCCCTTGGTTTTTAAAATTTTTTCGAAAAAAAAATTGAGCAGCCGGGGGGAAAAAAACTACTTTGTCTTTTTTACAAAAAAGCTTGTTTTTCTACCTACCACAACAAGAGGGAAAAAAATTTAATTAACCTTTCGCTTGTAAATTTTTTGCTACAAAAAAAAAAATTTTTTTTTGGTTGAAAAAACGGGTTTTTTTTGGGGTCACAACAGCGCAGAACAACGCTTAATTAACCCCGGAGTAAATTTCGCAAAAAATTGAGCAGGGGGGAAAAATACTACTTTGAGCTTTTACAATTCGTTTTTCTACCTACCCAACAAAAAAAAATTTTAATTAACCTTTGCTTGTGAATTATGCTACGGAAAATTTTATTTTTTTGGGGGTAAAAAAAACGGTTTTTTTGGGGTCCAAACACACGAACAACGCTTAATTAACCCCTGGGTGGAAATGGCGCAAAATACTGAGCAGCCAAAAAAAGAAGGGGGTTTTTTTGTATTAAAAAAAAACGCTGTTTTCTTTAAAAAAGAATAAAAACAGGGAAAAAAAACTTAATCCCCTTGGTATTCAATGTGCTGTGAGCAGATAGCTTAACATGTAAAGCATGGGGCTTCAGATCCAAAACACCCAAAAAAACAAAATAAACTTAAAGAACAGTCTCTAGACAAGCTGAACACCCCACAAAAATCCTGTATAAAAAACATTCTTTAGTAACAATCGCCGCGCACACCCTTTCCCCATCTACAGTGAGAGGAGTGTGAGCTCCCCTCCCCGCCCCGGGCTTATATAGTGCGGGGACGTCACAGAACCCCCGTCTCTGATTGGCTTCATCTCGACATGTATCAGGGTATCCCTTTTCCTCCCAATGCTTTGCCCCCTTACGCCATTGCTTGCAGCCATTTATCAATCAAAAAACCACTTCTTTTCACCGAAGTCCCCCCAAAATTTGACTTCGTTTAGAACCAATTTTCCTGAAATTCAAAAAAATTCCACTTCGTTAGAATCGATTGCCCTCTCATCAATGACCATCAAATTGCTAAAGCCAAAAAGAAACAGGAGTTGATCCAAAACAAAGATGACAAGTAAATAGAATATTTGCATGTCTTCTGTGTTTTGTACCAACTCCTGCTTTTGGCTTCCTAATCATCAGACAATTCTGATGCAAACAAAGGACCATGTCATACTGGCCTTACGGCTTCTCTGAAGACACAATCGGTTGTGTTTGTCCTTTTCATTCCTTCTGACAGATTAAAAGAAGGGGAAAACCAAACATAGTGGCAATGTCATAGAGTGGTGGAGGGTGGAAACAGCATTAGGAAACCAAAAGGTGGTCGAGTGAGAGAGTGGTCAGTTGGCAGCAGCATGAGTAGGCCACAGAGCGGCACAATGACAGTGTGGAGGTGGCGGCGGCAACATAAGTAGGCCACAGAGTGGCACAATGACATAGTTTGGGGGTGGCAGCAGCATGAGTAGGCCACAGATTGGCCACAGTGTGGAGGTGGCAGCAGCAACAGCAGCATCAGGCCTGAGAGTGGCATAATGACATAATTTTGAAGTGGCGGCAGCTAGATGACATAATGAGGAGGTGGCGGCAGCAGTATCAATCCAGAGAGTGACATGTTGATGTAGCCTGGAGGTGACAGCAGCAGCATGAGGAGACCTGAGTGGTGAGGTGGCAGCAGTATCAGAAGATTACATAATGGCCCAGTGAAGAGTGGGGAGGTGGGTGGCAATACCAGTCCCTGATAAAGATGGTGGGTGGTAGAAAGAGCAGCTGGCAGCAGATGTGTGGTATCAGGTGGGTGGCAGCATCAGAATAGTAGCTGAGGAAGGTAGCCAGAAGAATCCTGACTCATTTGTCAAAGTTTGGGTAAGGCGGCATGGCTGAGCTAATCTGATGCATCAGGCATTGGTGTGTAGAAATCCTGGCTGATCCACGCCTATTCATCTTGACAAAGGTAAGTCTATCCACATTTCGGGTGGACAAGCGAGTTCTCCTTTGGGTAACTATGGCCCCCACCACACTGAATACCTGCTCTGATGCTACACTACTGGTCAGGCAGGATAGCTTCTCCAGTGCAAACTCGGCAAGTTGCGCCCACAAATCCAGTTTGCTGCCCAGTAATCCAGCAGATCTTCAATGTGGGGTAGCAGAGTGCTGTCCAAGTAGGCCACCACCTGCTGGTTCAGGGTCTGCTCCAGATACTGGTGAGTACCTTCCTCACTAGGCAGGTGAAGAAAGTTGCTCATTAACGACTCCAGATTTAGGTTGCTGCTGTTGGAGCTGGTACTGGACGATGGCGCAGATAGGCAGCGACCAACTGACTACATAGGATGTCTCTATAGTACTTGAGTTTGTCCTCCCTCATGGCAGGTGAAAAAAGGTCCCCATTTTGGACCGGTAGCGAGGGTTCTAGAGGGTGCTCCTCCGCTCCTGTCACATGGGTAGAAAAGCCACTCATTTCGCCAGACATCGCTTGTGCTCCAATGTCCTCCTCCAGTTCAGCCCTCACCGGACTCATGTGGCCGTGAGATGTAGTCACCACGTCTCCAGTCCCTTGACCAGTGGTGAACTATCATTGAAATACAGTGCGTGTATTTCTCACATACACACATCTCCATTACATTACAGGCAGGTTTCATTTGGAGATATTGTTCTCTGTGCCAAATAGTTACTTTTTTCACTAATAAGGTGAAACACCTTTGAAGTACAGTTTGTGTATTTGTCATTTACACACATTTCAATTAAAGGCAGGTTATTATTTTTGGACGTTGTTCTCTGTGCCAAAGAGTTACTTTTTTCACTTATTGAAAAATTTACTGAAAAAATGCAAGGTGGAAAATCCATACAGTGGGGACCACTGCACGGATTTTCCTTTAAAGGGAACCTGTCACATAGGTTTTGCCCCCCTTGCTTAGGGCAGCACAAGCTAGTGTCAGACCTGCTGTTCCCAGCACTGTGCCCCTTATTCTGTAAGATGCAGCAGTTTTAGAGTATTTACCCCTTAAATCTTATTCATGAGCAGGTGTTAGCTCCACCCACCAATAGGCTAGCTCCGCCCACTGACAGTTATTCACATGTTTCTACTTATTCAAAGTAATAGGTTTGTCAGTTGAGGTGGGTGGGGCTAGCCTCAGGTGGGCAGGGTTTGAAAAAACCTGACACTCTGAAGGACTCTTCAAATGACTTTTCTGGCTGAAAACTGCAGATTTGATCATTAAATACACAAAAACTACAGCATCTTACAGAATAAGGGACACAGTGCTGGAAACAGCATGTCTGACATTAGCTTGTTCTGTCCTCAGCCAAGGGGGAAAAAACTATGTGACAGGTTCTCTTTAAGGTCCGTGTAAAAGTTTTTCAGCCAGTTTGCAGCCGGTTTTCAAAACTGAGAACCGGCTGAAAAACCGTGCCCTAAGTGAAAAAAGTAACTCTTTGGCACAGAGAGCAACATCCCAGACTGAACGTGCTGTAATGGAGATGTGTGTCTGTGAGAAATACACACACTGTATTTCAAAGATAGTTTACCACTAGTGTTGAGCGATTATTATTGACAAAGTTGAAATCGGCACAGTTTTTATGTTGATCGAATTTTTTAGATCATGCAATAATTTAGGTTAAAATCTGTGCATCATCTATTAAGATCGCGCCATTTTCGGCACTTCCTGTCATTTTGGCGGCCAGCAAATCAGCTTACAGAATAGAGCAGGGTGAGATGTGTGTGCGACGTCATGACTGGGATGTGTATGGTTGCGATTGGCTGGAAAAATCACATGACCTCGTTTTACATAGAACAGCGTTTCCTGTTCAGCCTCAGTGTCTCCCAGCGTCTCAGAGCAGAAGGACGTGCGCTCTGCTTGTGTCCAAACAGCTCAGCGAAATTATTCTATTTCTTCACAGAGAAACCTCTACTATTAGCTGTGATCCTTACAATTTAGTTAGATTAGAGATTGGAAGATTTTATGTAGTTAGGTAGAGAATTTTAAAGGAGCATCTACCGCTGTAAAGTCACGGGGGGAGAGGGGTGGGGCCCCCGCGGGCGAACACAGACAAGCTCTATAAAGAATACTGGATAAAGTTCACCAAGACTTAGTGTAGACATTGCACTGCAATAGCTTTATTATTAACAGTTTTCTATTGAAATATTTCCTGGATATTGGGCAGCCTGAACTTATAGGATACACATCTTTTCTAGTAACTGCAGGTCTCTTTGTTAGGTGCAAAACTCCACTTTTATTATCAGTATACATTTCAGATAGGTGTTCATTTTCAATTTTGCCCATTCCACCTTTGTTGATATATCCACCTTGCACTTAAATTTGAATCCAGCAATTTTATAGTCACCACAGGTGAATTGATAGGTGCCAAAAAATACCTTTTATTATCCGAATACATTACAGATACGTGTTTTTTGCACTTTTGCCCAGTCCAGATTTGTTGATAGAGCCACCTTGCAGTTAAATTTGAATCCAGCAATTTTATAGTCACCACAGGTGAATTGAAAGGTGCCAAAAATATCTTGTATTATACGAATACATAACAGATATGTGTTTTTTGACTTTGGCGCACTACAGCTTTGTTCATTGAGGCAGCTTGCACTTAAATCTGAATCCAGCAATTTTATAGTCACCACAGGTGAATTGAAAGGTGCCAAAAATACCTTTTATTATCCGAATACATTTCAGATACGTGTTTTTTCACTTTGGCGCAGGCCAGCTTTGTTGATAGATCTACTTTGCAGTTAATTTGAATCCAGCAATTTTGTAGTCACCACAGGTGAATTGATAGGTGCCAAAAATACCTTTTATTATCCGAATACATTTCAGATACGTGTTTTTTCACTTTGGCGCAGGCCAGCTTTGTTGATAGATCTACTTTGCAGTTATATTTGAATCCAGCAATTTTGTTTTGATTTGAGGGATTTGAGAATAGCTGTGATTTGCCGTCTTTTAATAAGAGACTTTCCAAAACTCTTCCATACCTTCTCAAATTTTTATATTTCTGAACATGGAGCGAAATTCAGGTGGTAAGCGAGCAAAGAGGGGTGTAGGACATGGAGGTAGAGGTACGAGAGAAGGTGCTCCTTCCAGTGCTGGCGACAACACGCATGCCAGCGGATCGTCAGTTGCAGGACCGTCAGGCCTGTCATCGCTGTGTCAGGGCCCTGTGAATCTCAGTAACGAACAGCATCGCCAATCTGTTCTTCAGTGGTTAATGCAACCTGCATCCAGCACAATTGTCATGTTTTGAATTTTTGGGGGCATTTTGCTGTGAAATGCAGCTAGACTACAGGTCCTATTGTAAAAAATGTGGTTTCTAACAGACATTTGTTCTTCACAATTGTCAAGAGTGGCTCAAGGGTGATGGTGCTGTCAGAAACAGGAATAGGTAGGACACTGTTAATGGGCACATATTGCAAAATGACTTGTTTTTGCAAGATCTTTAACATAGCTATCAATCCCTGTATTGAGACAACCCATTTAATACAATTAAAAAAAGAGAAACAAAGACATGGTGGGATTCCATCCTATTTTAAAAATGTGTTTTCTAGAATTAAACTACTAAAAAACTTGCATGTACAAAATAGCTGGTAAAAAAATTCCTCTGAATTGTACAAGGGAGGTACAGGAAAACTTGACCAGATGTAGGTTATTCAGAGGACATGGAGTATGGAGCACGGACAGAGAACAAAGTACAGAGACAATTTCCTCCAGCACGTTGAGTAAAATAAGAAAAAGAATGCCAAGAAAAAGGGCACCTGGGTGGAACAGGAGCGTTAACCACCAGTATTTCCAAGTGAAGCTCAATTGGTCCGCACTCATACGGAGGGGCAAGCGCTACCCAGGACAGGGACAGTATATGTCCAGTGAAACTAAAATGGTGGTTGAAAGACTCCTATTTCCGGCACTTTTTAATCTGTGGGTCAGACAGGTTTAATGGTCATTCTGCGGTACAGGACAGATATAGTTAATGTCCAGTTCAACTAAAATGGTGGTTCAAAGACTCCTTTTCCCGGCACTTTTTAATTTGGGGGTCAGACAGGTTTAATGGTCATACTGCGGTCCAGGACAGGTATAGTCAATGTCCAGTTCAACTAAAATGGTGGTTGAAAGACTCCTTTTCCCGGCACTTTTTAATCTGTGGGTCAGACAGGTTTAATGGTCATTCTGCGGTACAGGACAGATATAGTCAATGTCCAGTTCAACTAAAATGGTGGTTGAAAGACTCCTTTTTCCGGCACTTTTTAATCTGGGGTCATGCAGGTTTGGAGCTCATGCTGTGGCCCAGGACAGGTATAGTCAATGTCCAGTGAAACTAAAATGGTGGTTGAAAGACTCCTTTTTCCGGCACTTTTTAATCTGGGGTCATGCAGGTTTGGGGCTCATGCTGTGGCCCAGGACAGGTATAGTCAATGTCCAGTGAAACTAAAATGGTGGTTGAAAGACTCCTTTTTCCGGCACTTTTTAATCTGGGGGTCATGCAGGTTTGGGGCTCATGCTGTGGCCCAGGACAGGTATAGTCAATGTCCAGTGAAACTAAAATGGTGGTTGAAAGACTCCTTTTCCCAGCACTTTTGAATCTGGGGGTCATGCAGGTTTGGGGCTCATGCTGCGTTCCAGGACAGGGATATTCAATGTCCAGTTCAAGTAAGATGATGGTTCAAATCATACTGCCTTCTGGCACTTTTTAATTTGTGGGTCATGCAGGTTTAAGGGTCATGCTGTGGTACAAGACAGGGATAGTGAATGGTGTGTGATTTTTTTCTGTGGCTTTTATAACCTAAGTGTGTTGCCTAAGATGTAGCACGTATCCATTTGACTGTTGTGGATGTTAATTCCAGCTTCTCCAGCCCTGTTTGGGTGTAAGAATGAAGGTGTTGTTGCTCTCCAATAGACTTTAATGGTCATCGCTCATAATCGACCACTCACTATCGACTATCTTGTCAATGATGGTCGACTATCGGCCATCGACCGATGTCGATGGTCAACGTAATCGCTCAACACTATTTACCACAATAAGTGAAAAAAGTTACTCTTTGTCACAGAGAGCAATATCCCAAAATAAAAAACGCTGGTTCAGGAACATGTGTGTATATGACACACACACTGTGTAATTGAAGGTATTTCACCCCTTTAACTATAAATTCGGAAGTATTTGGCACAGAGTGCAATCTAGTGCTGCTGCAGAGAGATCCATGTACATAAGAGACACAGTGACAAGTGGCAGAATTTAAAATGGCTGGCCTATTTATAGGGCTGTGACATCACAGAAGCTGGCTGGCTGCTGATTGGCTGCATGGGCATTGAGGGTGTTCCTTTCTTTCTCCCATAGTTTTTTGCCCCATGTCACGCCATGTGTTCACGGCCATTTTAGAAAAAAAGACGATTCGTTATCACGAATCTTCAGGAAATTCGGTTTCGTTTGGAATCGAATTTTTCCTGAAATTCGAAATGAATTCTACTTAGTCAGATTCGATTCGCTCATCCCTAGTTATAACATGTTAAATATTGGTATATATCAGAAATTTGCTTAAGAATTAACAACATTCTGTATGGGATTTTTTTTTACACATCAAAAACTCAGAAAAGCAATGACAAATGGAGCACAGTAACTGTCTTTAAAATTTTGGACACACTAAATGTAATAAAATACTTATTCAATACCTAGGTTATGGTACATGGTGCCTTGTACATTGTGGTTAAAAGACCTCTCCAGATATTTGTTCCCCTTAGAAACTGCTTTTAGGTACACTGTAGTACTAATAACTTTATTTACCTGCAGCTGCATACAGGATTTCTGGCTGATGCAACATCCTCTGTTAAGTTACATGACCTGCTGTCTGATTAGCTGAAAGACACTGCACTTTTGATGCTATTAACTCTGTCTCTCTATGCATTCCTGTAAGACAGACTTTGAACCACTCATAGTAATGTACATAGCCATTCACTTCCGAGTCACACAACCATACCATGTAGAAAATCTTGTACTCAGTTGCAGGTACGCACAATTAGTGGGACTACTGTGTACCTATAAGCAATATTTAATGAACTTAAAGGAAAAAAGTGAACATCAACATAACCCAATATGTAAAAGGATTTATATAATCTTTGATAGCATAAAAAACAAGTAAAGGCTATACAAAGCTGCAAGAATAATCTTGTGGTTTTAAAAAGTACAGATCATTTTTCATAACACAGCTTTTGATGGGTTGGTTAATTTTATGGCTTCTACATATGAGCTGAATGTTACTGTTATGAACATATACTTCTAACATTTGGACATAGAGTGACTAAGGAAACAAAGATGCTGCAGGAATTTATACTAAAAATATGGCCAAACTCCCGGTAAGCTTTTTTTTCCCTAACAATCATCCATCCTGAGACAGGAAAATCCATGATGCTTTCCATAATTTCCCCCCACCCCCTCTCCCCTTTTTATATGCCAATATTACATAGTATTTAGAGAAGGAAACCATTCCACCTGTGGAAGTCCAAGTTGATCTAAAGCGAGTGAGTGACCTGTGATAAAATTTATAAAGAGGAAACATAAAAGCATAAATATCTGCTATAATACATGGATAATACTGCCAACCACAAGAAGGAATGTTGTTATGTGTATGGATGATGCATATATGTATAAATGTATTCAAGGGGTATTCACGTTTCATTGATTAGCTTTAAACATGTAGGCAAAGGTAAATAAAGGACTATTAACAAATAAACTGAGTTTCCTTCTTTTCAGAGTTAGGAGCAGATCCTATCTCCTGCTTTTGCTCATAAGCTTCCCTAGTTAGTGGCCATCTCTCTTTGCTCTTACTGAATCTAGCAGTAGACTGGAGGATAACTCCCTGCTCTGCTCTTTATCTTGAAAGACAATAGCTTGTTTACATTACTTACCGTTAATCTTTAATGCTTTAGAGCTTGTAGCATTTTGCACTACAGTTTACAAACCTCCTACATTCATATCACTCTAACAGGATCAGCTAGAAATAGAAGAGTTTGTATGCCAATCACTGCTGTACTGCTGTAGAACTACCACCCACAACCTAACCTGTAAGTGTGAGTCTGAAGCTGCCTGTGGCTCTTTGCAACAACATAGTGAAACAATTCCTTTTAGTTCTGTGTACAATTACCATAATAATGAAATTATAGAGGATGTTTATCCAGCTGTTTAATTTCGTAGCATTTACACAAATCATTATACAAATTGAAGATTTTTTTTTTACTTTTGACCATTTTTTTCAAAGAGGAAAAATATGAAACCACTCATTGTTGAGTAAAAAATCTTAGAATCAATGTGGAATTAGAATTTTTGGCACATATACTGCCACAATTCAAGCACCCGTTGTGCATCCAAGGAGGATAGCTGGCCTGAGGATCAATGCTCCCATTTTCTTGGGAGAAAATTGTATTGGAAGCAGCTATGTCTGTGAGTGGGGGGTACAAAACAGATTGTTATCAAAACCTGTGTGTCTTAGTTCTGTGTCTAAAAATGAGAGACCTCTGTTTTGAAGAGGAAATGTTTGTAGTATTTTTATTAAAGAGATTGGCTATGGTTTTTGTATGGGGTGCTTGTATTACTGACAGACAGTAGTATGGAGGGTAGAAGGGAGCTGTTGCTGTGGAAAGTGGTTTTCAACCTATATTAACCCAGTGTCCTGTGTTGGTGGCACTGGTTTCATGGTTCCTTCATCTGGTAGCTCTTTTGTAGCTTTTCTTATGGTCTGAAAGAACGCCTAGAGTGGCAATCTGCCCTACCAGGCAGATTCCCGAATGGACACCAAGTTCCGGGCCACTGCAACTGGACACTCTAGGACTGGACCACTGGGGTAGGAGGAGGGCCATAAAACCCATAGTGGGCCCTATGCTCTGTGTGTTTTCTCAGTTGTATGCACGTGCATACAAGACGTGTAGACAGATAGAGACTATGGCAAAGCAGAGACACATTGACTCCATACCGTGCCAGCTACTCCTGTATGAGTAAGCGGCACAGTTGGCATGTTCTTGCAGCCTACAAGATGCTGGGAGTAGCGTCTCCGCAAAGGTGTAATAAAGTAAAGCCACACACAGGCTAGAGAAGTGAGCAGCTCAGTGGGGGAACGAGCAGAGGCGAACTTTATTTTCAATTATCGTAATAAAGGCTTCTTTAAGAATAGCGGACATACTTACCTACTGGGGGCCCTAAATATCTACCTTCTCAATGTAGTACGTATGTGGTATGTATATACCTACCTAATGAGGGGCCTATATAACTACCTACCCAAAATGCGACCAAGATACCTACCTACCTTAGGATGGGGCCTAGATACCAATCCAATGGGGGGGAGGGGAGGGAGAGGGGTCTATATACCTACCTACAAATGTGCTTATATACCTAGCTAATTATCTTACGGTAGGGCCTGTATCAATTTTATGGGGTTCCAACCCAATTACCTATTAGGTAGGAGGCCTAATTGGGGTCTATCTACTTAGGGGGTCTACCTATTTGCCTACCTAATTTGGGGGCATACCTACAATAGTGTTGGTTTACCTAACTACTATTTTGGGACACAGAAGGACGCAAACTGGGTGAACAAACGGGAGCCCTATAGCCATCTGGGGGTACATTTACTGTTTAGGACACAAAGGGGTCATTATTACCATTTTGAGCACTGTGGATGGGAAGTTTGTACAGTAGTAGGGAGGTGCTGGAAAAGTAAAGAGTCTAAGATGTTTTTAAAGTACAGTAAACTATGCAAGTTGTCATGGTAGTCTGAACAGATGAGTCCCTGGAAGTCAGTGTTAATTTTGCTTCTGCGTTGGATCAGTGCTGGGTCAGGTCATGTGATGGCAATCCGAACCAGTATCTGACCATTATGTGCTCACTATATGGTAGTATTGAAAGTTAGATTGTGCTTGTGTAGTGACAGCATGCACTTGTAAAAGAGAGTGAATGCCTGTCCCTTACCCTGTGATTAGGGTTTTCTTACTTTCTTGCTTGTGTTTATAGTATTGTTTATTTTAGAAAGTGGTGAGATGAGTGACCAATGGAAAACCTGGAGATGGATATTGTATGTGGGCTTGTGGGGCTTTTATGGTAAGTCTGCTTTTTATTCCTTGCCTCTAGGGTTATTTACAAGCAGTTGAGAACCCTGTTTGAATATCGATAATGAGTGCTACACCCAAGGACAGACAATTTAAAACACTATGCTCTTAGCATGCTTATACGGCCTTACACTTTCTGATCAAGTCTCAGCATCTTCAAGAAAAATGCCCACAAAGGGTTAGGTCCCTTCAATTTATATACACATCATTAATTATACATCAAGAAATGATCCTGACATGATGACCAACATCAACAACTCTATTCTATTGGATACATACGTGCATAGACAACTTATGACTACTTGAACAAAATGGAATCTAATACTTTGGGGCATGTACTTCACATAGACACTAGTAAACATTATTAGAGGGGTTGTCTCGCTACAAGGATTGCTTTTTATGTTAAAGATCTTACAAAAACAAGTCACTTTGCAATATGTGTCCATTAACAGTGTCCTACCTATTTCTAGGTATCCCCTCTTGTATGGGCTGCATCAGCTCCTCAGGTTGCTATAGCTACAAACCTGTTGAATCTCTCCTGATAGGCTGCCAACACTGGTTGCTATAGCTACAGACCTGGCTTCTACTGCAGTCTAGTAGAAGCCAGTAAACACGCCCCTGAATTCAAAGTGAAACCAAGAAAACAGGACTGAGGTAAGATGAATTAATATAGTGAGACAACCCCTTTAAAATAAATATATTGATAGTATATTATGTAGTAAGCAGGTTTCTAGGAGGAGGCCTAAATAAGAATATTTAAATTTCTCTATAATATCCATCTTTAAGAACTGTACTAGAAAACCAAATAATTAACCGGTCATATTTCATCAGTATATAATCCATGTACATATATCACCTGAAACGTCCACAGTATCACTATGAAAATCAAAATTTTCGCTGGTGTCCTCTATTTTATACTTAGACGGATTGTGGTCTAAGTATAAAATGGTATACAGCTTTCCATTATTGTCTGGCACAACATATTCATTTTTCAGGGTTGCCGACAATGCATTTCCCTCATAAGCAGCCAATGATCCACTGCCAAGGACAAAAAGTCCCCGTAACTTATGCAAGAAAATTGCAAGCAATATAATAAAATGCTAGTATGCTTAACTTCTAAGTAATTACATAGAGCGGCAATGAAAATGTAGATATCAGCCTGAAGTATTAGCTTATTTAATATTAATCTGTAACTGTACAGGCTCTTTGCTGATTTGCAGTTTGATATACCTAATGTTATAGGTGTATTTAATCATAATAAAGGTCAGTATTCATACTTTCTTAATTAAAGCTTCTGATGTGTAAGTGTAGCTCCTTCATTTATACAGACTGTTTTGTGGTCGAATATAAAAAAAATAAAATAAGAGTTCCTTCCAGTGTAATTCAGTAAAGAAGGAATATTCTGACTGATCACTGATAAGATGCATATCGGATCATACTGTGATGTCACCTTGTTTTCATTAACAAAGAAATTAGGATTGCATTTATAACTGGCATGCCCCCAAAGATTCATATGGCAGAATTACAAAAAGTCATATACATATTTGCCATGCTGCAATTTATACTAATGTTGTTGGCAAAAGTTTGTCATGTGATTGTAACCCAAAGAAGGAAATTTACCATGATGTGTCATCTATTATTTTACACAGAGCTCTGGATATGCCTAGAACATCAACTTTGCTTAGATAACTTGTATTTGTCTACTACCTTCTAAAACCTCATAAAGAAAACTTGCTCATTAGTGTTTAATGGTGAGTGATTCCACCAGCATGTGAACAGCTAAATGACCTCATCAGATCTTAAGAAAACGCATTTTTCAATGCTCATTACTACATTTTCTTTTAAACAAAATGAGAAAATAATTAAATTTTTGTTATTCTTTTTTTTTTTTTAATTAACCCCTTAAGGTTTTTTTTTTTTTTTTTGGGTCGACAGTTATTTTTTACTCTTCGCCTTCCAAGATACATAAATTTTTTATTTTTCCTTCTACATAGACATATGAGAGCTTTTATTTTGCAAGACCAGATGTAATTTATAATCGTGTCATTCACCGTACCATTTCACCTGGGAAACCGCAAAATGTGAAAAAAAAAACAATTTCTCGCTTTAGAACAAGACTTGCTTCTCAGAATTTTTAGACATGAAAGATTCACTGTGTGTGTGCTTGAATGTGAGTGGTTTGGTGGAAAATCTAGGTGTTCAGCATGATGCAAACCAGTGGCAAATCTTTATTGATGCATATAAATCTAGCTTTAAAGCAGTGCTGTTGCATAATGGCAACAGACTTCCATCAGTGCCCTTGATTTATGCAGTAGGAATGACGGAAAAGTATGACAACATGGCTTTGGTGCTCGAGGGAGTGAAATATCAAGATCATGAGCGGCAGATTTGCTGTGAATTAAAAGTTGTTGCGATGCTGTTAGGTTTGCAGGGTGGATGGACAAAATTCTGCTACTTTTTGTGCTTATGGGACAGTCGAGAAAGCAAGAACCACTATAAATTGAAGGAATGGGAGATTTTCATTTGTTGCTGGAAAAGAAAATGTAGAAAATACTCCATTGGTAGAACTGAGTAAAATAATTTTGCCTTCACTTCATATAAGTTGCGGTTGATGAAGAACTTTGTTACAGCTCTTGATAAAGAATGTGGACCTTTCAGTCATTTGAGAGAAATGTTTCCCAGTTTGAGTTAAGCCAAGCTAAAAGGAGGGCAGATTTGTTGGAAATTGTTGAAAGATCTGAATTTCGATGCTAAGCTAAAGAATCTTGAGTTAGCAGCCTGGTCCTCTTTCAAATTGTTCATGGCTTTTTTTTTTAACAGAAGAGATGACTATGTTTCCATAGTCCCTAATCTACTGGAGAACTACAAGAATATGGGTTGCAGAATGTCATTATACACTCCTAACTTGATTTTTTTACTGAAAACTTTGGGTCTGTTAGTGATAAACAAGGTGAACGCTTTCACCAAGACATGGAGCAACATTACCAGGGACGCTAGGACTCTGCAATGATGGGTGATTACTGTTGGTCTCTGTTGAGAGGCACTGATGAGACACCTTACAAAACACAAGCAATCTCATCATATTATGCCAAAGGAAATGGACTGTAAACTGTAATACTTGTACTAATATGTTTGAGGTTCTCTTTGGTTTGTTAGGGCCCATTTACATGGCAGAGGACAAATACCGGTCGGTTTATCCGACCAGTATTTGTCCGGTTTGTGTGCCGTCCCCACGGCCGCAAGGGGGGGAGGGGGACGGCTTTTCTTCCCGATGAGCGGAGAAAAGCCCTCTCCATTCCAATTCACATGTTCATATTCCGTTTGAAAACCGGAACGAAGAATGAACATGCACATTGTTTTTCGGGCGGAAAACCCGTGCAATGGGGACTGCTGCACGGGTTTTCCATAGAAGCTCAGTGTGTTTGTTTGCGGCCGGTTTTTCAGACGGTCTGCAAAACCACAAACCATCTGAAAAACCGGCCGCAAACCCGTGCCGTGAGGACATGCCCTTAGGGTTTATAGTTTAGTCAATATGTAACATAATTAATTGTATGTGTCATTTTGTCTTCAAATAGCTGAAAGATTTCGTCAATGTGTTATTATTGTCTTTGATAAATACAACTGCTATGTATCTATTAAACATGACGTGATAGTAAGAATCTGATTTCACCACTGAATTCAGAAGAATAAAATTATTTAATTGCACCTGTTCACAAACCAGATACAGAAAAAAAGGTAAAATTTGTTGACTAGTGTAACAGACACTTTATTTTTATAAAGGGTTAAGATGGCTTTTTCCTTGATTTTCGCAAATGCTATTTCAGATATTTTGTGCCCACACCTCTTGTAGGATACTCCACACTATAGTTGCCAGTAGTCCATTCAATAAGTGGTAAAAGAAGCAGAGAAGCTCTTCCAGTGGATTGCAAAAGTATTCATATCTCTTGAACTGTTCCTCATTTTTAAACAATATAGACACAAACGTAAATGTATTTTATTGATATTCTACTTCAAACAGCAACACAAAGTAACAAGTATTTGTGACGTGTAAAGGTAATATCTGCTTTCTCTAATTTTTGAAAACTGTTGTGTGGTGTACATATATATTCAACCCTCCTGAGTCAATACTTTACAGGGTTATTTTTAGCTGCAATGACAGCTGCAAGCATGTCTCTACCAGCTTTGCACATCTAGATGCTGGACTTTTTCTTTGCAAAATGGCTCTAGCTCAGTCAGATTGGTTGGCGATTGGATGACGCTGGTGAACAGCAATGTTTAATTCATGCTACAGTTTCTCAATGGAATTTAGGTCTGGACTTTGACTTGGCCATTATTATACATAAATATGCTTTGATGTAAATCATTCCCTTGTAGCTTTGGCTGATGTTTAGGGTCATTGTCCTGCTGAAAGGTGAACTTACGCCCGAGTCTCAAGTCTTTCGTAGCCTATAACAGGTTTTCCTCCAAAATTGCCCTGTATTTAGCTCCATCCATCTTCCCATCAACTCTGACCAGCTTTCCAGTCCCTGCTTAAGCAAAGCATCACCACAGCATGGTGCTGCCACCACCATGCTTCAAGGTGATGAGCAGTGTTGGCTTTCCTCTACAAATAGCATTTGGCATTTTAGACAAAAAGTAAAATTTTGGTCTCATCTAACCAGAACACCTTGTTGTACATGCTTTCTGCGTCCCTTACATAACTTTTTGCAAATTGGACTTCTTATGACTCACTTTAAAAAAGGGCTTTCTTCTTGCCACCCTTCCATACAGGCTAGATTTGTGGAGTACACGAGTAATAGTTATCCTGTGGACAGGTTCTCCCACCTGAGTGGGGATCTCTGCAGCTTCTCCAGAAAGACCCCGGGCCTCTGCTTCTCTAGTTAGTGCTCTTCTGGTCTGTGTCAATCTTGGTGGCCATGTCTTGGTAGGTTAGCAGTTGCCCCATACTCCTTTAATTTACAAGTGATGTATTAAATAGTGCTCAGAGAGATGCTCAGAGCTTGGGCTATTTTTTTTTTTTTTAAAAAAACCTAATCCTGCAATACACTTTATCTCTGAGTTGTCTGATGTTAGTTTCATGATGTTTGTTGTATACTAATGTTCTTTAAAAAAACCTGAGGCCTTCACAAAACAGCTGTAATTATACTAAGAATAAATTACATACAGATGTACTCTATTTACTAATTAGGGTGATTTTCAAAAAGGGCAATTGGTCACAATGGATTTTATTTAGGTGTATCAAAGGACAAGGCTGGTGAATATATGCACTCCACACTTTTCAGCTTTTGAATTTGCAAAAAATTGGAAAACCATCTATGATTTTCTTTACACTTCACAAATACTTGGTGTTGCTCTATCACATAAATTACAATTTAGTGTATGTCTGTAACATTTAAAAATGAGAAACAGTTCAAGGGATATGAATACTTTTGCAACCCACTATATATGTGGCAATCTACTGTATGTAAAATGCACTTTGCTTGCTGGCTGTTGAGGAATTTCCTGCTCTTTTAAAAATCAGTTGAAAGGATTCGTGGGGAAGAGGGTTTGGACTTTTGATTTCCTGATCTTCCTCCCAAAGCTGTCATCTTGGAAAGTTGAAAGTTGCTGTTTGAGCAAAGTTACACATTTTTGGCGAGGGAATTTGTATAAGACATTGTTTGTCAAATAGATCAAATCCCTTAATGGAACAGATCAAATCCCTTAACTATTACTAGAATTTAGTAAATTGAATATAAGAAATACATATAGACAATAAAACAACTAATACAATAAAAACAAGTCATTAACATAGACAAATCACAAGTAATACATCTATATCTATTTCTAATATCCAATTTACTAAATTATAGTAAGACATAAGGGATTTGATCTATTCCAAAAATGACAAAAAATGTCTTATACAAATTCCCTTGCCAAAAATCCTTCAGCAAAAGTGACTAGGAAAGTTATATCTTATAACAGATAAAAATATTGTGCAGTTCCTCTACTACAATTCTTTGTTCTGATATTTTTCATGTCATCTTGAAAAAAGGTCTTTAAGAACCACTTTGAAAAAGCATTGTTGTCAGGACTGACTGTAAATATAAAAAGTATGTGATAAAACATGAAATTTAGAAGCTCTGTTACTAAACAATAAGGATTGTGGATATTGTGGATATTGTGGACATTTGGTAAAAGTTTAAAACTACCTAGCTGTTCTGGAGGTAAGCAAATTGATATTCACATGTCATGTGGTGTCATTCATTGCCGCATTAACATTCTTCTGTCACAGAAGACCACTTAAGAGGCAAAAAAAAATTGGCTAAATTGGCTAAACTAAACCAGAGGAAGACAGAAAAAAACTTGTGGAATCCACAGTAGAAATACAAGGCGATATCTTGTGGCTTTTCAACTTGTAGCAGTGAATTTCACCGCAGTTCTGGACATGCCAGTATTTTTTCAATGGGGCTGATCCATATGTAGGACCTAAGCCAAACCTGTGGTCTACAAAAGAAATTACTGGGGTGAGGAGCTGATGGCTCTGTGCTCCACCATAGTTTTTAAATATATGCATGTCTTAAGGACACGTATACAACTGAAAAGTAGTGCCACGGGTTTGATTGAATGGATGCAGCAGGTGTTGCACATGACATATACAGTTTGGGAACCAGGTCGAACAAAGATAAGCCAGCCATGAGTCTGCCCATAATTTAAGAATTATTTCTAGTTGTCCATGTTAGATGTGTTATTTGTGGCCAAGTTTGTCTCTCATCAGCATAACTTTATTACTGGACTTCTTTTCCCTTTTATAACCCATGAGGGATTTCTTCTCCATTGTGCTGAGAGACACCGATGCTGAGGAACAAGTCTCCTCATTACCTCTGCAACATGTGCATCCCTTATATATACTATTATTTGTCTTTATACTTTTCCCACTACCCACATTTTAATCTGCCATGTACAACCTTCTCTGGGATATCTTAAAGTCTCTGCATTGAAGTTTCCACTACAGATTCTCTCATGGTTGATGGGAAAATGCACATGCAGCACCTTTCTTTCAATCAGGGTGACAGACACATTATGTAATTTGACAGGCCCCGTTTCAGGTACGGAATTCCATCCTTTTTGTTTTTCTAGCCTTTAATGGAAAAAAACGAACTGAAAACACAGGTGAAAACAGAGGCTTACACTGAGACAAGTGAAGGGGAGAAAGATTCAATAAGACCATGATCAATGTGCAGGGGATTTATGTAGCAGGAACACAGATAGCAGAAGCAGTAGTAATTGGGGAGGCAGCTATCTGAAGGAGTCTGCCACAATCTACAGCAGCAAAATGATAGAAACATTTTAATGATGACTTCACAATTAGAAAGGAAATTTTTCAATTCAGAGGAGTCCAAATTCTCTACATTTTTTAATGCTTTGAATTTAGAAGAAAAAAGAAGGAAGTTTACGTATAGCTTTGTTTAAAAATTATGGCGTGCACCACATTTATGTGTTTTAGACAGTTTCTAGACACTTCTGTCCTTTGTCTGGCGAAAGAGGCATGGGCTCAATAAAAGGAGCTTGGCTTCATGAAAAGAGCATGGCTTAGCGTGTACCGCCTTGTGCCAACATTTTGGTGCAGTTGGTGGTATAAAGTAAGCCAACTTAGAAAAGGTGTAAAGTTTAGTCTGATCAACCTCCTTTCATACTTTCTTTAAATTATCGAGAAGAAGGGGTAACTAATAAGAACCCATAACCTGAAAGGCTTGATACATATATGAGTGTTTTTGTAGTCTGGTATGATGGAGACACATAGGTCTTTTGAAGTTCCTGGGTTTCAATAAAAAAGGTATATTGTACCATGCGTTATGTATATTACTGGTGTCTACTAATATATATGGTGTTACCAGGATTCGGATGCACTTACCAGCTTTAGTAACAATCTTGGCTATACACAAAACAACAGACTTAAAGGGGTTGTCTCACTACATTGATTCATGTTACCTCAGTCCTGTTTTCTTGCTTTCTCTGAATTCAGGGGCGTGATTACTGACTTCTACTAGGCTGCAGTAGAAGCCAGGTCTGTAGCTATAGCAACCAGCGCTGGCAGCTTGTAAGGAGAGAGTAAACAGGTCTGTAGCTATAGCGATCTGCGGAGCAGATTCAGCCCATACAAGAGGGGATATCTAGGAATAGGTAGGACACTGCTAATGGACATATATTGCAAAGTGACTTGTTCTTGCAAGATCTTAAACATAAAAAGCAATCCTTGTAGTGAGACAAGCCCTTTAAATATATCTCCCTCCCTTCATCCACATTTTCCCCACCCTTGGTTGATCTTGATGGACATATGTCTTTTTTCAACCGTACTATGTAAATAAAGTCTATGTGCAAAGATAGCTAATTTAAATCTTTTTATTATTTAGTAAGTTATCTTGGTTATGCACAAGAAACTATGTACAATTTCAACTTCTCAGGTAAAAATACTATGGAATATGTAATGATTATGTATGTTAATGTTATGTACAAATCCCACAAATAAAATATAAGACTGGGCAAAGTAAACTACCAAGATGACAGTAGAATTCCTGGAAGACTCTATATAATGATACACTGTTATGTAAATTAACATGGCTCCTTACAAAATAATGCTTATTTCATGTAAATGGAATGACACTGTCACATTTATACTGCAGCCATAATTCTAGCTTTGTGATAGTTATATAAGATTCCTGCAGAGACTATTGCTCTTGTCACTTCGGTCTTATTGTTGGCATGTCTTGTTTGAAATATTTTGATGAACCATTACATATATCTTTTCTGTCCATTATGGAAATCATCAAGAAAGCTAAATTGCTTTTTGAGCTCAAAGCTTCTGGTCTTTGATAAAATCCACCAATACGTGCAATTGAGATGCGTTTTACAAAAATATAACCTACTATTCAATTCACTACGAGTCTTTTTTTTTTTTTAGAAAGCTAGTAACACATTGCTACCACAGCCATGAGAGAACTAATACTGTATATACACTTTATGCTTGTCGCTTTCAGCTGTCATATATATACAAACGCATGGTATGCGCACTGTCAAAACTTATAGAATAGTTGGAGTTGCCATGAATTTTTCCCCCAAACCCCCCAGAGAAGATGCCCAAACAATTTCATTCTTTCTCAACTCGGCTTGGCCAAGCAACCTCTTTCCTAGCTACTCCTCTGCCTCTCCATTTAATAGCTACCCATATCCAGGAACATTACGAGTTATTAAAACTCTCCCAAAACATCCCCCCTCCCACTTTCTGCCTTAATCCGGGGCCCTCCCTTAAGCAATCTTTTTTTCCTCAGGGGGACGTCCTTTTGTTTCTTCTTGTTAGCCCTTCCAATGCCCCCCCCACACTCTAAAACTCCCTACCCCAACACATCAAACTCTCTTTCACCTTTACAGCTTTCTCGAATCCCATCTCTTCAGGATAGTCTACAATTTTTCAATAACCCCGTGTACAGAATACAAGCATCTCCGTCCTTCACCTTCTGTCTGCTTCCTCTTCCATTATAGATTGTAGGCTCTCGCGGGCAGGGTGCTTGCTCCTTCTGTATCCGATTGTTGTTTAGTGCTTACATTTTATTTGTCTTGGTCTTATATTATTTATCTACTCCCCTTGGCTTCTACAGCATCTTAGAATTAATGGTGCTCTGAAATAATCATAATATCAATCACAAATGTAACGATATTCCAGTTTGAAAACTGCACGGGACTCAGCAAATGAAAAGTTAAATTATGAATGGGCTGAGCTGAATCTGTATATCTGTATTCCCCCCCGGTTGGTATGGATTGAGGGGAAAATTTTTTGTTATTGTTGTTGTTGCAAAAAACTTGTTCTATGAGTGGTGGGGCTCCTATTGGTCGAATTACTATAAGTCAGTAGTTCATAGCTTATCCTTGTGATATGCCAAATTTTTACTAGTTAGAAACTTTTTTAGTTTCTTGTGAAGCCCCCAGACAAAATATTGGGTGGTGGCTGTTCCGAACATCCGTTCGTAGAGGCAGCCACATAAAGGGGGAATGCAAAAAATGGCGTTCCCACACCTTTTTAGGGGAATTTAATTCAGTGTGGTGCGCCTGAAAACCGTGTAGGTTTTTACCTTGATAGGAAAAATTAATGCGCCCTTTAAAAAGGGAAATTAGTCAAAAAAGGCGCATGCATATCATTGGTAATATAGTAATGCACCATCGAGGCCATTGGCCCGAGGGAGCTAAAATTTTAATACGCCTCAAGGGGCATTGCGTGACGGGGGGCACAATTTTCCCTATTTAGGCGCATTACAAAGTGTCGGGCCCGGGTATATTGACCGTTTTTGGGATACGACTGTTCATTTACAACAAGAAAAAGGCCCCCCCCAAACAGGTTCTGGCGCAAAATAGACCAAAAAACTGGGGTTGGCTTTTGGGGCCCTTGGGGTTTCCCTAATGTTCCCCGGGCAAGTAGGGGAGCCAGCTTCCCTAAAACAGCTGGTTCTACACTGAGAAAACAGGGGAGGTTTTGTTAAAAATATATGGAAAGTTCATACGCTGTTTTTGGACACTAATTTTCAGCATCCAAATGAGCTTCAAATAGTTGTCTGAAAACCGCCTCATTTTGCAGCATTTTTAGACAAGGAAATTAAAAAGGTTTTTTTAATGTGGTTTTCAATGTGGTTTTTCAGTGCTGTTTTCTTTTTGAAACACCCATACAAATTACTTGCCGGGGCAGTTTTTGGGCACGAATGCGCAAGGTTTTGGACGAGGTTTTGAAGCTCTCCATTTGACTTGGCATTTCACTCGTGGAAAGCACCTCATGAATGTGAATGTCCCTTTTTTTTCGCACTCCGGTTTTTTTGCTTCCAGCTCCGGTGGTTGCATGATTGCCATGCCATGTAGATACTGCTAGGTCTTACGGATCCAGCTCTGCAGTCTCCACATGGGGTTATTTTCCCCTATATTTCTACTGTAGCTGGGGCTAATATATTAGTCCCATTTACTGGAGAAATCAGAAATAAAAATATGTAAAAATGCCCTTAAGAGGTATTTTCCTGACCTTATGAGAAGCAGAATATGTAAAATAAAATAATATTAATGAAAATATATACAAGAATGATTGAAAAAAAGAAACCAGCCCAAACTGTATCTTTTAGCCCAACCGCCGGGTTACACTAAGGGTATGTCTACACCCGGGGGACCAAAAAAAAGACCTGAAAACGAAAATTACTAAAAAAATTTCATGAAACTGAGTTTTCTGTCCACTGCTTGTCAAAAGCAGCTGAAAAAACGTCAGTTTTTTGGCGCGTTTTTAGTTTTTTGGAGCGTCTTTGGGAGGGTTTTTTGAAGCGTTTTTTGAAGCTCTTTTTCTCTGCTTTTTTAAATCCTTAACGACCTTGGGGTATGAGTACGTGCCAGGGGGCTAAGGGCTTTGCGGGGGGGTCGCTCCCCGACCCCCCCCACAGCCGCCGGGGTTTAGCGGAAATCGCCGCTAACACCCGGGAGTAAAAAGCGCCGGCAGGTGGCCCCCCCGCTGGCGCTTTTTTTAAAACCCCTCAGGCGCCTCGGGGAAAGATGCCGCGGCGCCTGAATTAAAAGCGATCGGTCCCCCCGGGACCGTCGGGGCGGGGATCGGGATAAGGGGCATATCTGGCCCATCCCATCACCGGGCATTGTGGTGGGGGCCTTGGGAAGGGTCCCTACTTACCCCGGCCGGTTTGCCCCCTTCCGTCCGAGACAGGAATTTGGGAAACCGCCATCTTTGAAAACACCCCAAAGCATTGCCTATGCAAAACATTAGGTTTATTTAAAAATCGGCCACCCCAGTGGTCAAGTCCACAGGTGGCCTCAATCTTACAGTAAAAAAAAAAATAAAAAAAGTTTTAAAGTACAAAAAAAAAGTATTAAAAGTTCAAATCACCCCCTTTCCCCATATTA